>JAULBS010075916.1:0-20297 GCA_032355785.1 Symmetromphalus regularis
TATTTACTGTATGTACTAAACATATAAATCATCTTTTTACACTGATGTATTTTTAAATTTGTTTTATATTTAACCATTGTATGACATTCAATAGACGATGTTTATATTTTTGAGTGGGGGTGGGGGTGGGGGATCGTAATACAAACAAACAAACAAGAAATACATGCCTTATAGCATATGCTAAGCTATTTGCAATTCATATACCGTATTGTGTAACCATTATTTTCGTACAATAAAAACAATAAATACTTGATAAAACGCAATACTAGTACATGTCATCCTCACCTCATCAACAGTTGCTGGAGTTGCCTGTTTTAAGAAAACGTCCGGCTGTCCATACTATTTGATGTCCTAATTCCTGAAAAAAAAGAGTTTCATGAAAATAACCATACAACATCATATATGTGTTTGCGATGGCAGTACTATGATGCCGTAAATCAATTGTGAAACAGCTTTTGACAGATTCTCACGAAGGAGTGCCAACTGGAGTCAGACAAAATTAATTTTTCATCTGTTCACCATGTTGCAATACTTTGCAGTTTTGAATAGTGTAATATATTAGCTACGGTATCCCGAAATTATTACAGTGAGATATGATTCATATATACATGCACCTCTCTATGGCATTAATTATTATGAATTTTATGACTCGTAAATTAGGTCTCGTAAATTAAACATCGGTGTGAATGTATCATTTTCTGCATTTAATTTAATTTAAGGTTCGTCCAAAAAATAGTTTCCGACTCTAGCATGTCGGGGTTCGTCGTAAATCTATATGGTGATAATGTTAAACAATAGGAGACGTTATCTTCTAAAACAGGTATGCCCTTAAATTAGATTTTAAATTTCTAATTGTAATGCATTATGTAGCAACTCCTTATTTTGGTCATTATTTAGTTTGTTATTAGCTTTGTTTCATTTTAAAGTGGAATTTTAAATTTAGACTCGTTCATTTTAGGAATTTGGCGACATGCTGACATTCTGGTCATAATCGACAGTTGTCTACAGAAATAAGGAAATAAATGCTATTTCATTAAATTGATATTACGAGCACTAAAACGTACTCTTTTTCTTCACTTTTAGGACGATTTTATCTAAACTATCAGCCTTTACATTTGAAAATTTCATTTGGCGACACACACGTTTTGACACCCTTGTGATATTTGGTCATTAGCTAGTTGTTACTTATGCCATCTACGATGCTAAAAGGCTGTTTAAAATGCTACCAAAGGTAATCTCTTACCACTGTGAACAAAGAAATATAATTTATTTATGTGTTGTATTGTCTTTGATGATGGAAACCTCGGCGACACTTTTGGCACTCCTTCGTGAGAATGAGTCTTTTACGGCAGGATTGCTGATAGCAGTCGCGAATTTCAAGGGATGTTATTAGGTGTACAGAAGCAGGTTTTTTTGCAAAGAGGCGATAGTGGGAGGTATAATAGCATCTGCCCTCAAGAAAAGAGATACAATATATTTAAAAACCTTGAGCATATATTATATAGCTTATTACACTAAATGTAAAAACAAATCTTGGAACCTGTACATATATACAATTAAAACAAAATGCTTGATAAAAAGTTTTAAAAAATTGCTTACTTCATTTTTGGCATTAATTGCGTACCACACATCTCCACCCGACTCAATAACTGGGCCGACAGTTTTCATACATTCATTCCGTGACAGATAGGTAATTCTTTCGCTCGTCCAGCTTGCTAAAATATCAAGAAACATCACTAAACATTATACATTATCAACATTAATATAGAGTAGTCATTTATATAATGTGAGTTAGTATAGCGGTAGGAATCAAGCTGAAAATAATGGATTACAGAGACTGGCTCACACTGTCTACGTGTCGAAATAATCAAATATTTGACATCCAATAGTCAATGATTAATAAATTGTTGTGTTCTAGCGGTGCCATTAAAAAGCAATAATTTCTAAGAAGTGTGAAATATAAACTGCAATGTTAGCACTGGTGGTGTCGTAGTTAGACGATCGGAATCGAGGCTTTTAGATACTAGGACAGAATCTGATTTGAAACATGATATTTTTCAGTTTTAGCTAATTTTATGAGAGTGGGTGCTTTGCAAGGTTTACTGGATTTCACACACAAGGACCAATGGGCCACAACTGATTTTACAAATACCATGGTTTGTGCTATACTTCTGTGGAATATAAAAGATCCCTTGCTGTTTATTGATAACAGTATCCACACGTGTGACGTCAGCGAGTCACCTCTCACATATTGGTATTAACATATCCTGGACAACCCGTATAGGAAGCTGATGGGATGTGTATATAGACGTACATCATAACGAAAAGCGTAGTATAAGGCTTTTTCCCCAGGAGTTTATATTTAATTTTTATTTTTAGAGATTAAATAACACATATTTCTGTTTCAAAAGGCTGCTTTTGTTATCCTTAATAGATCATGATAAATATATTTACCATCAGTCATAAAAAACGGTCAAAATTCTTTTTTGGGGGTAATTGAATTTGACTTGTGTGGTACAGCCATTGCTCACACCTTAATGTGCGCTACAATTGGGAACATCCTTCTTCAGTGTTTCTTACTAAAGTTTCTCACGGACTTCTTACTATACAGATGGGAATTTGAAGAATATTTTTAATTAAAAAACATACTCACGGGTTTTAAAGGCGTCAACGAAAGCTTCAGTAACGCATACGCATGATCCAAACGGAAGTTGCCTGTCTGACAAAGCTACAGCCACAGGGAGTAGAAACACGACACTAATTATAGTCAACATGATCTTTACCCTATGCACAAAAGTTACAATTACTCTGAAATGAAACTGTTTCAATGTGCTTTATTGGAGCTATGCAATTATATGCAAGCACGCCTCTCGTGGTATGTATGACCAAAGCTTGTTCAAAAGGCTGTTCAGTTTTTAAATTCTTCTTTATATTCACTTCGTTATCTTCCACGCAATCGTCGTGGCAGTTCCACGCAAATATAGGCGTCAATCTTAATAGAGGTAAAACGTCATCAAGTCAATAGTTAGGTAATTTATTTCACACTTTTGGAAACAACATGTCATTGAAGTTGCCTATTGCCAAGCTATTATTAGTTTCAGTCAAATATGTCAATAAGACACAGTGGCGAATCTATAATTTTCTAAAGGGATAGGATGGCCTATTTTTTGTTTCCACCTAGAATGGTTAAAATATTCAGGAAATATTTTAAATTAAGTTACCTAATTTCCCAATATTAGAATAACAAAATTAGCCATTTTTAAACAATTGTTTTTTTTTTTAAATATATTTTGGGCAATTGCGTGACCATGCATCAGATGAATGGCCAAATCTGAAAGTCTTTCGGCTGTCCTTGTTCTACGAAAATATAGTGGACGTCTATAGAAGTACAGTTAATTTGATACATGGATAGATGAACTTGATAATATTATAAACTGCAATGCCATTTCTAAGACTAGAGTGCATTTATGATATTTATGAAAGCATTGCTTGACCATAAATGACAGCATATGACTGTATTTTTATGAAAGCATATTTATGAAAGCATTGCTTGACCATAAATGACAGCATATGACTGTATTTTCGTGCTTAAATCTAATTAAGGTACAAGCACGCTGTCCTGGGCACACAGCTGTTTCCTGTGTTGTTTGTCCATAACAGAGCCAATGCGGACGACTCACTCTGGGTTGGAGCCGATATTGAGATTCGATCCCACTACCTATCAGCCACAAGACCCATAGATTATTCACTGTACTACCGGAGCCGATAGCAGGGTATGTGTGTGGCTAACAACCCAATCCACCCTATCACAAACAACCACAGTAAGTGTTTTCATTTGATAGCGTGTATTTGATAGCGTGGATTGTCCTTACCAAGCCTGCAAATAAAGGACTAAGTACAACCTCAGTAAGCAGCCACTTGCCTTAAAGTCTACTTTGTGTTACTGCCACTCGTGGCAACTTAAATCTTATTTGTTTTATATCAGTTTTAGGAAGTAAAAGTGTAATTATGCTTGACCACTCCTAAGATGTCAAGTTTGTTCAACGTGCTGAACACGTCTATATTAGTAAAGGGACAGTAACATAGTCGCACAAGGTGGCAGTCCTCCAAATATATTTGTGTTAAAATGTATTGCATTTAAGAGAATATCCTTGATTACATTACAGAAACAATTTACTACCACAAAAATGATAATTTCTTTGGAAAATGTTTTAAATTGCATCTGACAGGCATTGGTGGCAGTCTTCCTAATATTATTTATGTTGAAATATAGAGAATATTGTAAGTTAATTCAAACAACAAATTACTGTCGATTAGAGAAATATAGGCCTATCAGTAAACCTAAAATGATAAAATATGTGTTAATCAGGCCAATATGTTTGTAGGTAAAAATTGATTAATATGTATTTTTTTGCATTTGTTTATCCTTAATACATATAAAAATAGCAAACTATGACACTGGTATGTATGATAATGCTCATTGTGTCCGTCACGTCCGCCACTATCATGACCCACATAACCACCCAAAAATAACTTTTCACACACGCCTGGTGTGTTTTAAGTGATACACGATTGGTTCAACAAATGTCGCTTTTGAGAAATCGAATATGAAATACCCTTGCTGCTAATCTGAAAGAGTAGCCTATGTGGCTGTAGTGTGTTACCTCTGTAGACCATATGCTTATATTTGACACCTAATAGCTATTGAAAAAATCAATGTACTGGGAGTGGCATTTGTAATAATAATAATAATAATAATAATAATTATAATTATAAAAAACCGTTTCCTTTCAAATTACATTTCACACAAAATAATAAAAGTTCATATCTTTAATCTAGAGTCAGGGCCTTTAATATACTTATATTGAAAACCTGACATTCCGCGACTCGATGTTTAATGTCATAAGATCAACAATGAAATCGCTGACCTAACTTTTAGTTTGTTAGGTGGACCACCTATACTTGTCAGAACACGTCATCTAGGATGGGCAAACAACCCCCTTGTCTACAGTTTATACAATAACATTACCGATAAACTAACCAGTGACTAATAGGGTTTAACAACCTCATCAGTTTATTTCAAAATCGTAACAGTTCTTATTTTTAGCAAAGTTTGTCAGGCTAAGTTAGAAATAAGGGTTTGTGTAGGCCATTTATGTTAAAAATATATGTTTCGCTGTCCTACAAACAATTACAAAAAAATAAAACAAACTGGTAACGGGTTCACAAAGAAAGATTAAAAGAAAGAAAGAAAGATAGAAATAAAGAAAGAAAAAGAAAGAAAGAAAGAAAGAAAGAAGGAAATAAAGAAAGAAAGAAAAAAGAAAGAAAGGTAAGAAAAAGAAAGGTTTTTTAAATTAAATTGTTAATTAATGGCAAAGTTCGTCTAACTTATTTAATAGTAAGAATACTTGTATATTTTAATCAAATGAGCCTCAGTAGTCCAGCATCGGACTATCAAGCCGAAGACAGTGGTTCAAAACCCGTAGGATGTTGTCTCATACTGAATATGGGGTGCCAAGCGTAAAAAAAATATTTAAGCTATTTTAACCCCTTTTTCTGCACATTTAATTTATATATGTGTTTATATAATAAATAAAAAAGTATGTACCAAATATTTATTAAATCTCTGCAATATATATTAAATATTTCCAACATATGTTAAATATTTTCAACATATAATAAATGTCATTTGGGTAAATGATGTATATCTAAAATAAGTTAGCTAAATGACATTTTGATTTAAATCATGCTAACACTTGTTTATTAAATATCTACAATATTTATTAAATATTTGTAACATATATTAAATATCTTCAATATATATATTAAATGACATTTAGCTAAATCATATATATTATATTGTATTTAACTAATTCATATATATTATATCCCATTTAGCTAAATTGTATTTAGCCCCTCTCATGTATAATCATATTATCTGTGCAGAGCCGTCACAGTCTACGCAAACTTTATGCATGTACTGCGGGGCTGGACTGAGCAGGGGTTATCTATACATGAGCGGGGCTAAATATGATTATATATGAGAGGGGCTAAATACGATTTAGCTAAATGGGATATATATATGATTTAGTTAAATATGATATAATATATATGATTTAGATAAATGTCATTTAATATATGTTGAAGATATTTTATTATATGTTACAAATATTTAATACATATTGCAGACATTAAATTAAAAAAATTTTTTATTAAATATTGTTGATATTTAATAAATAAGTGTTAGCATGATTTAAATCTAAATGTCATTTAGCTAAATTATTATATATATATATATATATATATATATATATATATACATATATACATGATTTAACTAAATAACATTTATTATATGTTGAAAATATTTAATATATGTTGGAATATTTAATATGTATTGCAGAGAATAAATAATTTATTTAATAAATATTTTATTTATTATATAAACACATATATAAAAATTAAATGTGCAGAAAAAGGGGTTAAAAAAGCTTAAATAATTGTTTTATACTTGGCACCCCACACGCTTTACACTTCTCTGCACATGCCTCCAGAAAGCAAAACAGCAAAGGTAAAAATATGGTTAACTTTTATTCAATCAACATTGCAAATTAAATTTGAGTTTCTTTTGCTGTTCAGTATATATTATTCTATTCTATTATATAAATATGTATGTGTTTATGTTTCAGGCCCGTAGGACGGATTTTCAAAGTGGGGGAGATTCATTTTTGAAAGTGGGGTGGGGGCAGTTATAATGGGTGTATAAAATGTGTTGTCAAAACCATGAATCTTTACCTGAAATAAAAACTGGCAAAAAGAGGGGTGGGGGCCCAGAGTCCCCCAATAGCTCCCCTCTCCTATATTCAGGTCTGTGTATATATTTTCAACATCAATTGCCCGTGGTTTCACTGTATTTCAAGATAATTTTTAGACCTTTGTAGAATCCTTTTTTTTCCCTTAACAAATAACTGGATTTGATATTTGCATTCTTTTCTAGAAGTATAAATGTAAAATTAACAGGTTTTTAGTTACAACCACAACTATTCTTTAGATAGATTTGACACTTGCCTGTTCAGTAACATGTTCACTTCATGTACCAAGTTTCAACTACATTGAACAACTAATTAAAAGTTGAATCGACTGTATGAATGAACAGCAAAAGGTAATTTAATGTAGGAGGAAAAAGAATGATGTTTCATTGCACAGAATTGGGTTTAATGTTCATCTACAGTATCCAGGGGCATAATGATATGATTCCTACTTCAAAACCAAAAGCCCATAAATATGCATCAAACACTGTGAAAATGTTTCAACGAAAATATCTGGAACATACATGCAGACTTCATTTTTATAATCCCCACAACTTTATTATATAACAAATTTAAATAGAAATATTGTCCAAGTGAATAAATATTCATTAAAACAAAACAAACAAATAAGTATTCTTTTTTATTGAATTTAATTTGGCACAGACAATAACCATACAAAAGAAGATATGTTTAAATAGTGTTGTAAAAAAAAGAAGAGAAGAAACTAATGTAACATAGTTACGAAAGTACCAGGGGTTAATCAAATTTGTCATGTCTGAAAACATCAAATCATCATTCCCACACATCTCACTTAAAAACTGTTTATCAAAAACACTTTCTGAAAACAACCAAAAGTGGAATGGTCTTACTAGATATTGTATAGGAACGACTTTGGGAGTGGTGGGGAGGGGTTTGGGGGCACTGACAGATTGGGTACAAACTCTATATTGGATTTTGGTTACAATGGCAAACATTAATGTGTAAAAAAAAACAAATCCACAAGTACCAATTTCAAATTTTTCTTCTTGCGTTGCCTGAATTTCCCCCACTGTTTTGCCTAAGTTTGGGAAGGCAGTTGACCCTTCCCCCACCCAACCCCTAAGTCAGATTTTAGTTACAATGGCAAACATTTATGAGTGACAAAAAAGAGAGGAAACAATGGGCTCATATGGGCCTGCTTAGTCTATTATAATTTTCTACTTACAATATCCATTAGTAACATTTTAGATGTCATGATGCTTGTTGTGGCTCAGAATGTATTTTACATCAAACAACTAATGCACATAAAGGCATTAAAAAACCCACCTACACAGTAATATGATTATGGTAACACACCATTAGTCACTGTAGCTGCACTCAGTAAAGTCATATAAAGCTTATTTGATGGTAGACGTAACACAATAACAAATGAAGCCCAAAATTGGGCCTAATTTGATTATGATCAACTTTCTGCTTGCTAGGATTTGACTTAACATGGCAAACATGCATCTAAACAAGAATTACATTTTTAATACCTGAATTAAGTCATTCTTTAATTCCTTAACTTAATATTGTAATAATAATTTGGTATTAACAGAGTGAGATATGTGTGGGAAGAATTCCTGGTTACTATAGTTCTGGAATTCAGAATCATGGTGTCATTGATTGTCTTAAAGAAAAAGTATAATGTGATAACTATGCTAAGCAGATATAATGAACAGAAAATGTATACAAAAAAGAAATTAAAAAACAGTTAGGTAATGTAAAGTAAAATGGTATGAACAACTCCCTTTAAGATTAAAAACAGTTCATGTTGTGGAAACTCTTCTTTATGTATATATTTGTGATAAAATAAAACCATGACAATGCATAAACTATTTTTGCATTAGTGTGCCTTTTTCACTTTTTTTGAAAATTTTATAACTTGGTTTACATATTTCCCCCTCTAAATCATCAGTTAATCAGTTGGTCAGTTGTTTGATTGAAATAAAATACAATTGCTTTATAAACATTTTGTTGTCATTTTCAAAATAATGATCAATTCAATGTACCCAATAGTTTCCTACCCAATAGTGCTTATTTTTGTTTACATTTTAGATTTTTTTTTTAAAGTATACATCAGTTTTGGAATGGTATTTATTTTTTATTTGCTTGTGTAATGTCACAAGTAAAACAAATTAATTACAAAAGCAAAATTTAAGTTTTATTTGTATTTTGTGATTTTTAGGGTCCATCAACCAAGCAATAACTTAAAAAGGCATAAATGTTACTTTTAACTAGAATTGAAAATTATTTTTTAAGACCTGTCACTTTATCTCCTGAGTTCATGAACAATCAGGATGGAACAAATACACTTGAATCCTTTTTCATTGTGACATATTTAATAAATATATTCAAATTAAATTAAACATCCAGAGAAGAATTGATGTTCTAATGATAAACTATTTATTTTAAAGTTTCAGGCAACTAGTCAAAATAAAAATCTTTTTTTACATGAACTACATCTGTGGATTTACTACCAATATTAAACTACCTTTTAATATAATACAACATGATCACATACAAATCAGCTCTGATTGCAAATGGCCAACAAATGTTAGTATCACCATACCCATTGCATACAATAATGGAATGTGTTGTAAATATATGAATTAGTTACACTGTAAATATATCACAGTTTCTTTAAAGGAAGCCTTTGGTGCCTGAGAAAGTTAAATTTCACAGACAAATTATGTGTAATAAATAATGAATATGACCAGTTTTGTAAGACGATTCAGTAAGCAGTATAAATACCAAAGCAAGATCACAGTGTCACAATGTCCTGGAGATTATCAAGGCACTTGTAAGCATTTTTTGTTTACAAGTTAGAATAATTTATATAATTATTATGAGGAGACAACTACAAATTGATGGTTATTGTATGTATGGAGTCTATAGACTGTGTCAGGTTATTTTTTAAATATTAAATCACTTTAAATAAGTTAATTATTATCACAGATGGGAGTTGTAACGTAAGCAAAAAATAATGCCGGCCCAGATTTACTCAAAGTTAAAGCTTCTAATGACCTGAAAGAGATCAGACTATTCCCCAAAGTCCAACAGGAGTGTTTGTCAGCAGAAATAAAATATTCCAAGTGGATTGTAATTCCACGTGAAAAAGAATACTGGAGTGTTAATTAAAACTGAACCAAGAAACATTCCTAGAATAAAAGTTCTGGAGAACATGTTGCCAAGAGGACCCAATATATTTTGGTACGTGGAGGTTTGAGATACCAGAGATCCCAGGATTAATTTATCTCTGTTAAAATAATGTCTATCCACCACAGCCTCTTTGTTCCAACAAGTGCTCTGTAATAAGCATGTAACTAGTTGACATGTAGAAGCTGGTGATTAAACACTGGGTGTCATTAAATAAAAAAAAAATTCTGATATTTTATTCAGTTTGATAAACTATTCATTGGTAGAGGAATATCACTGTTTACTTGGAGGTAAAAAGGACAATGGACAAGGCCAAAGAAAGGATGCGTCACTGTCATGTCATAATTTCAATTTGGACTTTGAGGTTGGTTTAAGGTTAGAAGTTCATGATCATCTGATTTGTCAATCTTAATATAAAAATAAATTTATGAATAAATATATGTCTAACATAATTTGTTATGAATATACTAGTATATTGTTAACTGCCCACTATTGGTTAAATACAAAATTAAATGTAACATGCTGAATATAATACAGAGAGAAATAAAATGTTTTACTAATTATTTGCATAGAGAAAGTGATAAATGTGTCGAACTGCAGCATGTACACAAAAATAGGTTTATCTGTCAAAAGAGTCTGTAATGTTTAGCTAACATTTAAAAAAAAAAATATTTCATCTATTTTGAAGTCAAGGATGTTTTTATACAGCAGAAGTTAATAGGTTATCCTGTTAAATTTAAGTAAATTAACCTGGTTGTTATTTTAAATATCATGGAATAATAAGTATATAGTACAAACATACAAAGCTAACAAATAAACAAGGTGCTGCAGCCAGAGAATTCACTGTCACTGTGCTAGTGAAACATAAAATGATAAGGTTTGGAAGTGTAGCACAACTAAGCATTAATGAACTATGTTAAGTCTGTGAAAAAAAATACTGTTACATGTACTGTGAATTCAAGGTTGTTCTTGGGGCAGCAATTTTCATTGAAATAATAGCTAATTATAAAATAAAAAGATAATGAAAAACAGTTACATAATTATTTTAATAAATTCATGACTCAACAAATGTATAATAACCTCCATCAAATGCAAAATACCCTAAATCCATGAAAATTGATATCAACAAAAATGAATGAATGCACAGTACATTATTCTGAATCATCTCGAATGTTTTGTTATATTTATTGATTTTTATATATTAAAATATTACGTCTAAACTAATGCTAATAAATTTACCCAAGTAACCCATAAAATAATGAATTTCAGATATGCATATTGCAATACTACTCTTAGCAAGTATGCATATTAAGCAAATAAAAAATGTTAAAAATTAGACAACCACAGACACTAAAACAAAATTAATTTAAAACCACATATTTTATAATTTATGAAAATTAAATTGTTAAGCCATAGCTAAAGTACATTTAATATAGTTTTGTACATAAAAACACAAAAGATGATGAAAATTGAAAATGTTATTTAAATACATAAAATTATATTATTGCTGAATTGTTAATAGAAATATTAAAATAATTGTAAGCAAAAAAAATAATAAAATAGAAAATTAAATAACAAAACAAAACCCCTTAAAAAATTACCATTACTAATTAGCAAAACAACATATTTGCATATTCATAATACTGCATCTAAATATGTTCATATATTTAGTTTAGTTAATTATTATACAAACATAAAAAGTAAGTTTGTCTAGCAAACTCAATTTAATCTGATAAGAATTACATTTAATTAATAAAATCAAAACAGCAATGTTTAATAAATACATATACACAATTTTGTTTTATTAGAAAAATTATTAATGTGAAAAAGTACAAATTTAAAACGGCACAAAACCAAAAATAAATTAGCAGCACTTGGAATGATTTAAAAATTATGATTAATCATGTTACAAAAGCAAAATTATTGGATGCCAAATTGTATTAAACATAACATCAATAAAATGGAAACATACGCTCATATCACATTTTACAATTTGTTATGAATAAGTTTATATTTACAATGAACAACACAATATGCTCATCATCTTTATTAAAAATATTTTATAAAAATAGCGAGACCTCTTTATCATTAGAAACATGGTATTATAATAAAATATACACACAATTAGTTTTTACTTGAGACATATATTGTTACTTATCAGCACACTGTTACTGAGGTTAGAGAAAAAATGTAAGTCAGGGTCTGCACAGCCGAGGGAGGGGGGGGGCAAGAGGAGCATCTGTCCCAACCCCAATAAACTGTGGTACCTTTTATTCGTGACAATAGGCAGCCTAAAATATACATTATTTATTGAGTACATTGTTGGCATAATTCAAATGATTGATGGCACCCCTATTCAGTCTTGTTCCCCTAATATTTAAATGGCTGCGCTGGTACTGAACGCATTTGACCTTCTTGTATGGTATTCTAGGGTAAAAAAAAATTCATATTATTATTTAAAATAAATTATTATTATTTTTAAATTCTTCTTCTTCTTACTATTTATTATTATTTTTATATGAGGGTGTGCACAGAAGTGCTAAAAAGTGTTACTCAAGAAGTTATTTTATAATGAAAAAAATAAGATGTTTGGACAAATGAATGGCAAGCTACAGCCTTGCTTATTCCAGCATTATATAATGCCTAACATTCTGCTGAAACCTATAGACATTAAAGATTTTTCGCCTTAAACAAGATGTTATCTAGAATAATTTTTGTCTTTAGCATTTGTTTTTAAAGAGAAAACGGAAATTTCAGTATGAGGCCAACTTCTAAAATTTCTTCAAGGTACTTTTTTAAGGTGGGGTCCCTGGGACCAAATTGCTTGTTTTTTCTAAGGTCCCAATCTGAAACCTATTGTTACAGGAGTGTGAATGAGTAAAATATTAGCATTTTTGTATTATGTAATTGATGAAGCCGGTCCAGATTAGATGTTAGTCCCAGCAAATGTTATACACTTTGTACCACATCAGAATAATGGAAATCATATTATAATTATATTTTTGTTAAAGAAAAAACTTCCTATTTTAGAATAAGAAGTTAATAGGAGAGAGCGAAAATGTATACTATTCAGGTGTTAAGTACAAATCCTAGATTTAAGCTGGACAACACCAAAACCGAATAACATACAGCTTTCAATCTTTTTTTCTATAAAAATCTAATATATTATACCTCATATTGCCATTTAGACATTGCTTTATCGTGATAAATTTTGAATGATTGAAAATGTGCTTACTGCAGATATATGAGCAGTAAGTTTCAACCTTTTACCTGAGATATGCACTAACACTTAGGGAGAATTAAGAACAAATATCAGTATCTGTAACCATAGTAATCAACATATTTAAATGACTGTGCTTGTCTAATGGCACGCATGAGTGCCATGGATTTGCGTGACCGGCGAACAGTTGCTCGGTGGACTCTGTTTCGATGTTTTTCGGAAGCACGGGACTTGCGGCTCTCAATATTTTTCTGTTTTATCCACCTGAAAAGAAAAAAAGAATATTTAAGGCAAACAAATTACTAGAAATATGTTTTTGAGATAGTAATGTCCCTTCTATTAACAACAGCTGTGTTTGTGGGAAAGTTATGGGACTGTTTTGACTAGAAAAGAATTGGTCAAACTCACTTAAGTTTCATTTGTAACTAATTGGTTTCTGCCGAATTTATTTTATAATAAAGTTGCATCTACTGTAAAGATCACCTTCATATAACAACCACTTGTCCATAAAAATCACTTAATGTCTTGTGAATAACATTTACATGCATTACCCCCTTTGTATAACAACCATGTCTATAAAAGGCAAATGTACATGTGTTGCCAACTTATATAAATTTCCTGCTCACACAGGTCATAGTTGTATACAGGACTGGATTTATAAGGGGGCAATTGCCCTGGGCCCCTCTGCCAGTGAGACCACACAGACTAAAGAATTCCTTTTTAAAAAATGTAATAATTAGTTCTATTCATTCATTTTAGTTCATTTTTTTAATTTGTCATGTAATTTAATTTCTGTGTTGATGGGTCCCATAACCTGAAGAGCCCTGGACCCCCGAGATCTAAATCTGGCCCTGTTTGTGTAGCTACATTTGTTGGCCTTTACAGACAGAAGAAGATCTAGGACTATATATATCTATATGGTGAATATATGTGTAAACGATACAATTAAAAAATTGGTACCAATAGAAATGTTGAAAAGTGTATTTTTTCAAGTATACTGCACATAAATCACAAAAACATTTTTATAGATATATGTATTACATTTAGAACACCTACAGTTATGAAGCAGTTTCACCTCCTAACCCCGATCAATATCCATCAAAAAAGATTGGCTACATGAACATTATATTTTTATCAGAGTAAATTCATAAAAAACCCTCACTCTTTAAAAGCTTTATCACATTCCTCTCGAGAGGAAAAATAGAACCCGTCTTTCTTTTCCTGTTCCTCTCTCTTTTTCAGCAATTTCTCTCGACGTGATTGTGTTCGCTTGGTTTTCAGCCACGCCTTATATGCTTCCCTGTTGTCATCAGTCTGAAAGAGTAAAGCAGATTGTACAGAACTCCATGTTATTTATCACTATATTATACATATCTAGTTGAATACTTTGAATAAACATAGTCAAAACTGTGCTCTCTTTTTAAGTATAGCAGTAAAGCACAATACCAGTATATAATTTCCAGTATATAATGTACAGATATATCATTATATGTAACCAATCATTACAAAAACAATCTTAAGTCACAGGTCCAATATTGAGATAAATGGCAAAATACATTACAGAGGTTAAAATTATTACATTTTGGATTTCAGCATTAAACATTAAAACTGTATCCATATTTCAACTTCAGCTAATTTTACCTTGATCATTATGAACAAACAAATTAACAAACAAACGAGCAAACAAACAAATGAACAAACAAATGAATGAATGAACAAAGAAAAAATATATAGACTATTGGTTGTTAAACTAATGAATTGGTGATTTTAATTATCTATAGATAGAATGACTTATACTTGGTTGCATATTTTAACATGTCAACACTCAACTAACATTTCTAATAATTCTTATAAAATTATCTTTCAATGGGAAAAGGAAAGAAATATTTGTTTAATAATACCTTAGAGACCATTCAAGAATTACGAAACAGAAAATTATGCAACTATTTTTTATTTTGAAATTTTTTATTTTGTGCATTGTAATGCCAATGAATTGATGACACTGCACAGTCAGAGTTCAGTAATGTACTCTCACAAAGCTTGCTAGAAGTAGCCCGTGAATTTTTGAACATTATTGCTACACATTTTACAAAAATTGCTAATCATTTTTTAACATTGGTTTGCAATTTGCTAGTTAAGTGAAATTTTTTATTTTGTGCCTTGGTAGGTATGAGATTTGGTTGTTTTATAATGTCACATTATCATTTGTTTAATTAGTATCTAGTAGACTCTATAATAGTATAAAACACATAGTATTGCAATACCTGGTCTACAGAAGAAACCCACTATCGTCACATACCCTACAATTTTCAATTATCAGCAAGAAGTTTTATATACAAAATTTGATATGTCAGTTCTAGACCAATGGATAAAATGAAAAATAACCTAATGAAATCTTCAGATGGAATCTGATGGGCCAGTTTTATCAACATAGGAACATATACAAAAAGTGTAGTACATTATTTGTGGGGTAAAGATGATAAATCTGTTAATAAATTTTATAATTTTTTATAAATGGTCTCTGAAAGTTTATTATACTTACAAAAACACTATAATAAAATTATCACATTTTCCCACAAATCCCTAACTCCACCCATACCCACATGCACAACATGCCAGAAAGGTTCAGCCAACAAATGTAACAAAAACAATAGACTTTTTTCTAAACTGAATCTACTTTGTATTAATAAAACATACTGTTTTAGAAAGTATCACATTAGATTATGAATTTATATTTTAAAATCTGGGACTCTGAGCACCAATTTCTTGTTGATGGTTCAATCTTTATCTACAAAATAGTACAATTCAACCTATTCTTTTAACATATGTTAACATAGTTTGAAATGTGAATTAATGTTGTACCACCAACAAAACATTGGGCAATAAAATCTTTAAACAAATTTGGTTAAGTAAGATTTCTGGTTTAGACAGATGCCAGTTTAGATAAATGTCTACTTTAGTCTGCATGCACTAAATATACTAGTCTATTAAGAAGTTTAAGGAATAACAAATTTTTAATAAACTTTGTAACCTTATAAACAAACATCAAGATAAAAAAGAATACTGTCTACAAAATCTCAAATATTAAAAATAATATTTTATTTTTAATTAAAAGTTTAAGAAAATTATGCATTATCTGACAGTAACATTACACATTATAACATGGTCCAAGGTGAGTTTTTGGCTTTGGCCCAATGAACCTGGGCCGTACCCTGATCAAAATCCTAGGGAGGTACTATATGGAATGAAACACTATACAAATTAAACCCTGAAATGTGTATGCTATTTTCTGGAGAAAAAAAAAAAGTGATATTCTTGAGGGGAGGGGCCAAATTGCCCCCTCACCCCTGAGTGTACAATCCTGCAATAAGGCATTTTCTAAAAATGGCAGCTAAGGAAGTCATATCTTTTCACCCCCTGCTGCAAGACATTTTTTTTTTTTTATTGAATCTCCAGAAAAAGGTTAAAAATGTTTTTGTTTTTTTTAGCAGACTAATAATGTTGCAACTATACACTGTGAAGTATGACAATACAAACTATACCTGAACTGGCTCTGACTCCGAATGTTGGCTGTCATCCTTGTCCTGGTAGGATGAAACCAATAACAAAATGTATTCATCTTCTATCTCGTCCCAGATCAACTGATAAAATTTATTTTTAATTATTAACTATTATCATTTTCAACTTTAGTTATTGCACCATTCCAAATAAAGACATATAACAGTTTCAGAAAGAAAAGTTGTTTTTCTGCTCTTACATATGTTCTAATAATAAATAATAACATTATAAAGACAAAATCATTAATCACAATTCTTATAATTCATAAACAATAGTAAAAATTAATTTATAAACTTTAAAAAATAAAACCAGATTATTATTTTTTATTATGTTTTAAAAAGGATGAACTTTTATCCAACTCGTGGTTCTAAGAATCTGTACATTAGGAGAAAGCATTTTGAAATAAGACCTTTTGTAAATATAGAAATTATTCCACTCAGAAGACCTGTTCATATTTTCATGCTCCACAATTTTTATTTATTAAAATACCCCCCCTCCCCCCATCCCCTGTACAAAAGTAAACATTGGCTACGGGGAGTCACACTGTGGTTACATCTAACTTTTTCCTAACATATACATTTTTTCCTAACATATACATTCAAATCCATGATATTACAACATATATATAAAATATACTGACTTGAAACAAATTAACAACTAAAATAATATGGTAAATAAACACAAACTCAGTATATCACCGATGAAAAACAAATTTGTTATAGAATTAGTTTTTTTCTCAAAAAAGTCATAATAATAATAATCTAAATGATTACACCATATTCTCATTAACAAATACACTATCTTTAATAGGTTGAAAATGAGGACAATCTGTCAAAATATGATGCACTGTCAATATACACAGATGAAAAATATGAGTTAAATATGCATGACCAATATAGGAACAAATACAGAAATGATGTATAACAAAGTATCATGTGCTGTCTAGGGTAGTGCATATGAAGACTCCTTGTTCCTAAATAGAAAGAGTAGCAGATTTCTTCTGTCAACCATATGCTACAATTACTATATGTTTGACACCTAATATTTAAAGATTAAATAATGTGCTGATATGTCATTAAACAATCCTTTCTTTTCATTTTTAGATTATTTAAAGACAAAACATTTTCAAATATAGGTTATAAATACGAGAGATATGGATGAGTGTCACAATAGATGAGCCATAAACACAAATACATTTAATTTTCACTTATATGTACAAAAACCTCACACTTACACAGAAATTATTTTAAAATAATTATTCTTACTTTGTCTGGCTTTTCTTCCTTTTTCCTTCTTTCCTTCTCTTCCTCCTTCTGTTTCTGTCTCTCCTTTTCTTTGTTTCTCACCCAAGCAAGAAAAGTATCTTCATTTAACATTCTAGTCTCCTCTTCCTCCTTTTTCTTTTTCTCATCATCCTGTTTTTTCTTTTCCTCCAAATATTTTGCCCGTTTGGCTACTTTCTCTTTGTCCGATGGTGACATTGCATAAGGTGAATTATAGTCAAAGTTTTGTAAATGTGAACTCTGCACAACAGCAGATTTTGGTCTCTGAGGAGCCGAGACTGGGCGTACTTTGTGTCGGCTGTGTCCATTTGCTGTTGCAGGCCGAGCATGTGATGGAGGTGATGGATGTTTTGACTTAGCATGTATGTTAGAATTATTAGTATCCTTTTCCTCTTTCTTCTCATTCTCTTCTGGTTTATCTCCAGTAGGAGATTCTATATTGTGCATTTTTCTCTCTGAAGGAGTTAGATCTTGCACATTAAGAACAGAAAACTGTCCATCGCGCTCTACAACAACCTGTCTGGAATTTTTATTGGATTCAGAATCTTTAGGTTTTGTGGAATAATCTTTAGTTTCACTTTGAGTAGATTGTTCTCGGGGAGTTTGGTCATCGTCACTTGGGAAGTCAGGTGGTGGAGCAACCAGGTCAACTAGTTCCTCTTTAAACACAACTTTAGATTCACGCTTCGATTCCACCGGTGTTTCATCTTGTGCCAGTTCAGCATTGTATTTGATTAGTTTATCTTTTACATCATATTCAGGTGGATCTTCATCTGAAAAATATGGAAATAAATCGCTTTACACAAAACCTTAAAAAATTAATGCACTGAAAGATACTGTAATGTAAATTAGGCTAGTGTCAGACAAAATATTTCTGTCTCTGTAACACTTATTTCATGGATTATATTCAATTTTAATATTATTTGGACATTTTATATTTCTTATTTCTATTTTCACTAGCTTTTACACTAAAAGACATTGAAAATAAAAATACATGTAGAATGTTCAAATGATAAAAAATTAATATAAAGCATGAAATAAGCATTATAGAAACAAAAATATTCTGTCTAGGCTATTGTAGCAAATTTAAACAATATTTATAATAGAAACAAAAATATTCATTTTAGGCTATTACTGGCAAATTTAAACAATATTTATTATATTTTTGCATGGTAAACATTTAAAATGGGAAAGACAGCCAATACTGGTTATAATCCTCACGTCAGTGATGATATATTCCAGGAATAAATTGTTCTTGGTAGAATATATTTCATATGAAAATTAAATCTGGATCACTAATTTTAACAGGAGCAGAAAACTCATTCCTTGAGTAAAATATCTGCTGGACCTTTTATCTTTATACACTTATTCTGTCAGAACACTCAATAAACTATGATGCTTATTGGGTCATTAAAGTATGAGACAATTATATATAATCATTTCCAGCTAGTCTTTAATTAAAACCATGCTGAACAAGTTAAGAAGAAAAGAAGCTTATTTCCCGTATACTGTATGGTTAGAATATCCAATTTGATACATTGATTTTGTTTCTGGTTATCATAGTGTTTGCATTTACTCAAAAAACCACACCTTTTTACATGAAACAACAAAGAGATGTTGTGCCATTAAATTAAAAATGAGTTGTCTTCCTTCAGTAATCACATTTGATAAGCATACTGATACTCCTCACTTCTAGGTTAAGTCCAGACATAATTCTGTGCCATGCAAACACTCTGTATCCAGGATGCACTAGAAGTCTTATACCAATCAAAAAAATTCTCTCTTTGACCAGTTTTTCTTATTGCTAACACTAGTAACAGTGATTTAGAAATGGCGTGTGATAGTGTAACTCAAATGATCAACAATTACAATATGATTGGTGGGCACAATGCCTAATTTTGTCAAAGTTCTGACCATAACACACACAGTCACTGTTATGCTGGCTCCACCACTATGAGCATATCCTGTTAGGTTTTGAAGGCATACCCTGTTATGTGTTGAGGTTGGTCTCGTTCAGTTTCACAGTTAATAGAACAAAGGTAATGGCATGATATTTAACATTCCTGTTCTAACATGTACTAAGATTGATTTATCACTTTCAGTTTACAAACATGTACACACCATATTTACAATTAACTTTTCTTACCTATATATTTACTATCAACTTTTCTTGGCGCAGTGGTTAAGCTATCGGACTCGAGGCTGGTAGGTACTGAGATCAAATCTCAGTCGAGGCATGGGATTTTT
>JAULBS010075927.1:0-20297 GCA_032355785.1 Symmetromphalus regularis
GCGGGAAGTCCATGTCGAGGAGATCGATTTTTTTTCACATTTAAAATGTTCAAATTTCAAGATCGCAACTTCTCATATGTTTACGGTGAAACTATTTCCGCCGTCGGAAGTTTGCGATTGAACTGTCTCGTTTCAGGAAGAATTCGTCCCAAAATAGAATTGGGGGAATACCTGTTACGTGAAATATATACGTCACACCTTCAACGGAAAAAAAGCAGTTATTTTTTCTCGATTTATTTATCCATGACCATAATTCATTATAATTTTTAAATCATTGATAATAAGCGAGATGCGGTGGTTATGTAAGTAGTTGAATGAAGTATTTCTATGTACAAATAAAATGTTTATATTTGAAGAAAAAAAAAATTTGTTTGGAAATTAATTAGGTCAAGGGTCTGTGGGAGTATGCCTTTAATCCGTAGTGTTTAACAAGGTATGAGTTTGGACAAGTCCAATGTTCAATTTACAGATTTGCTGACAAATGCTTTATTTGAAACTGGTAATACATTGTACTAGTAAATAAAATGCCGTACTGATTTTTCTTTGACATTTTTCTTTTTTACTCTGTGACATTCACACGTTTTCAATAAAATTAATATATTCAACCAAAAACAGAAAGCATGCATGTTGAAATAGTGAATATTTTTAATGGTCCATTGTCAGAAGACACATGGAACACCGCGTGAAATGTTATTTAATAGCAAACTCTAACAGATTATATATATTTTTACACAAATATGCAGCAAGTTGGCAGTATTATTGAACACAGCATTGCGTAACTTACGTTTTTTTCCGTGTATTATATTGCAATGTATAATGTTTCTAATGCCATTTTCTGGTTTTGGTGTATAAGATTATATAATCCGATTCCTTAACCGATTTAAAGGTTAAACATATTCATATTGTACAGTTATCTCTGTATTTAGTAGTACATCGCGTGGTGTAGGAGCAATGACATGCTCTTGGAAGAAGCGAGAAGTAACTCCGAGAAAGAACATCAGTGGCGTAGTAATAATAATAATAATAACAGTAATAATAATAATAGTAATAATAATAGTAATAATAATAATAAACAATCTTTCTGCTAATCGGAAAGATCATGCTTGACTAATATTTGATTCCAGTACCAACAAGACTAACAACAATGAAACTTTCATTTAAATAACGCCACGCACCTTTAAACGCAAACTCCCACTGACCCTTGACCTAATTAATTTCCAAACAAAGAATTAATGTTAAATATAAACATTTGATTTTTCCATAAAAATACATTATTCAATTACTTACATAACCACCGCATATCGCTCATTATCAATATTTTAAAGATAATAATGAATTATGCTCGCGGACAAATAAATCATAAACTATAAACTCGACATGGAATTCCCTATATCATGGTTCAGGTAAAATGTCTTGCGTGATATGAAAACGAGATCTAGTATAACAAATGCATTTAAGTTTCATTCGTAATTAATATTTAGAGCACAAAGACCCTTAAATTCCGTGAGAATATGCCTTTAACTTGAGGTTTAACTCTGGTGTAAACAGTTCATAAATAATGCATTGATATCACACTACTAAAAAAATAATACTCTTAAAATTTACGATGGCGTTACATCATTTAAAGCCAAACACCATTAGCAGCACAACGCAGCGCTAATAGGAAACTAGTCCATTGGTAACTGACGTTTCCGGTTACACACCACTAATTATGTCACCATTACTTCTAAATTCCTCAATTTTAATTTTCCTTTCACGATTCTTTTTTCAATCTTCGCTGTTTTTATTCCGATTCCACTTATTTCATTTTGAAAACGGATAGCGTGTAACTTTTTTCTCAACTCCACTGATCCAAATTTCATTCTATTAACATATATATATATTTTTTTTAAAACCAAACATTGCTATTTTCCTGTTGGGGTAAATTATCACAAACGGAAATATCTGCCATTAAAATGAGAGCTTCAGAGAGAAAATGTTACGGCTTGCAAGTTAGTTTCTACACTTCGCGTCACGCCAGATTGGCACCATCGTTTTTTAACAAAAACTTTTCTTCTAGGGATTGTAAAATAAAAAGGAGAACGGTTTTGGAAATTAAATGAAAGGTCAAATTTTTCTACAAGCTTTCAATAAGATATAAAAAAAAATTTAATGGTTTTTAACCGGCTTGTTTTTGCATTTTTCAGTTACAATTTTTGTTACCGTAGCAACCATATATAATCCAAAAAGTTATGAAGTGAAATACTTTTATGTATCATGTACACGTTGCAAAAGGGTTGAAAGACAGTTGTTTGACCTTTTGGCACTTATGTTTCAACTGAAAAACGTTGGTGTTTTGATGTACCACTTCCGGTGACGCGATGTATTGTTGTTTTGATCCCGCTGCAACAAAAAATTGTGAACCCCGTTATATTACGTGTCACAACCACGGTCGTGTTGTATAATCTACAAATTGATATTGATGTTTATGTACTGCTTCCCTAACAGGAAATGACATTTTATCTTCTGAGTGTCAAAATTACTCCTCCTCGCATAGCGTCTCTATTAGCTTGCTCAAATTCAACGTGGCGTCATAAATTGCAACTTGTAAACGATATCTCCTACTTTCGATCAATTTTCAATTTTTTTTTTTTTTAATATTTTTTTTTAAATGTGTTTATGTTGGAAGAGTAGTTTCACATAAATTTAATAAAATTATCTACCAAAGAGTAAAATGTGTGGGAGGATGGTGGGTTTTTAATTTTAATTTTATTTAAAAAAAATTGTTTGTTTGTTTATTTATTTATTTAATTTATTTATTTTATTTTATTATTTGTTTGTGTGTTTGTTTGTTTATTTATTTTATTTATTTATTTATTTTGTTTGTTTGTTGTTTTTTGTTTTGTTTTTTTATTGTTTGTTTGTTTATTTATTTTTTTTATTTTTTTCCTGTGTCCAAATAACCATTGTGTATTTTCCACCAAAACAGTTGTTTAGCTGTTTTGATTTCTACATAAATAATTATTCCAGTACGTTATTATCTGAATATCGTAATAAAGTCACACTAAAATTTGGTGAAACACAGATATAACCATTAGCACAACATTTGAAATATTCGTCAACGCTACAAAACGATATGATATAATTAGTTATGTATTCCATAAACGATGCTGTTTTACCAGATGCTTGTGTTCGATCTATTGAAATAATTTGAAATTCAAAATGGTTAAAGTGGCAGTCCTCATAAGAATAACATGATTGTTTATGTTTGTGTGTATGTGTGTGTGTGACTGTGTGTGTGTTTGTGTCGTGTGTTTGTGTCGTGTGTGTGTGCCGTGTGTGTGTTTGTGTCGTGTGTGTGTGACTGTGTGTGTGTCATGTGTGTGTTTGTGTCGTGTGTGTCTGTGTGTGTGACTGTGTGTGTGTCGTGTGTGTGTTTGTGTCGTGTGTGTCTGTGTATGTGTGTGTGTGTGTGTGACTGTGTGTCTGTGTGTGTGAAAGTGTGTGTGTCGTGTGGTGTCGTGTGTGTGTGTTTCTGTCGTGTGTGTGTCTGTGTGTGACTGTGTGTGTGTTTCTGTCGTGTGTGTGTGTATGTGATTGTGTGTGTGTCGTGTTTGTGTCGTGTGTGTGTCTGTGTGTGTGACTGTGTGTGTCGTGTGTGTGTTTGTGTCGTGTGTGTGTGTATGTATGTGTGTTTGTGTTTGTGTGTGTGTATGTGTGTGTATGTATGTGTGTTTGTGTCGTGCATGTGTGTATGTATGTGTGTATGTATGTATGTATGTGTGTGACTGTGTGTGTGTATGTATGTGTGTGTTTGTGTCGTGTGTGTGTGTGTGTATGTATGTGTGTGTTTATGTCGTGTGTGTCTGTGTATGTGAATGTGTGTGTGTCGTGTGTGTATGTATGTATGTATGTATGTATGTATGTATGTATGTATGTATGTATGTGTGTGTATATGTATGTGTGTGTGAGACTGTGTGTGTGTCTGTGTGTGTGAAAGTGTGTGTATCGTGTTTGTGTGTCGTGTGTGTGTCGTGTGTGTGTTTGTGTCGTGTGTGTGTGTCGTGTGTGTGTATGTACGTGTGTGTGTGTGTATGTGTGTGTATGTATGTGTGTATGTATGTATGTGTGTGTCTGTGACTGTGTGTGTGTATGTATGTGTGTCGTGTGTATGTGTATGTATGTGTTTGTGTCGTGTGTGTGTGTGTGTATGTATGTGTGTGTATATGTGTGTGACTGTGTGTGTGTTTGTGTCTTGTGTGTGTGTGAGTCTGTGTGTGAGTCTGTGTGTGTGACTGTGTATGTGTCGTGTTTGTGTCGCGTTTGTGTGTCTATGTATGTGTCTGTGTCACTTTAATTAAATGTTGGCACTTTAAATTAATAATTCTGTACATTCTGGTTGTAAGCAAGTTTATTACTAAAAGACAATAAAGTATATATACCTTTGAAAACGTAGCGAGTACTCTTGATATAATCATTTCTATCATTATGGTTGTATCAGTATGGTATGGGTCATTCTATGATATAACTTCAATAAAGCATGTGACATGTTCAGAGGGGCGAGCGCTCGCTGTCTCTAACTAAACTGTTTCTTACGCTTAAAAATAAATACAATTTGAATAAAAACGACCGAAACCAGTCAAATATTTGGCGAGCGTCAGCTCTCCTGCACACGCCATCAATACGGCGTCATAACTATGTCTTATTTATATAGCGTTTTCAAGACGTTTAAATCCAAAATCTTAAAATGTCCAACGCAGTGTGAGGGATTTGTTATTTTCGTAAAGCACATTATGACCGTTCCGTTATGAACAGAGTTGAGAAAATATTGGTATTCAGTTTGCTATGAAGTGGCGCCAATGCAATCTGGAAACGGATAACTTCTGTTTGCCTTTCTTACGTTCACAAACGCAAATCATTTAATACTGAAATACGGAGCAAACATGATCAAGATAAGCAGATTCCAATGCTAGGGAAAGTCTACGGGTTCAGAAACGACTTGACTGGTGAACCGATTTAGGGGTTCTTGTGTTCTTTTCATAATAAATAATTATACGCAATCTTGTTACTGTTATTTCGTCAGTTGTATAGCCACTGAATTTAATTCAGGCACGGCGGAAAAAGGGGCTGTGGGGGGAACTGTAGCCGACCCCCAATAATTCTGAATCAAGTATAACCATTGAGACAGGTAGATGGAAAAGAATACCATCACATCACATAATTGCTGTGTACAACAAATAATATAGGAGATGCATTTCATTATATACTGAATTGTCTTTTTTCTAAAGATGAAAGACAACAATTTCTCCCCAAGTATTGTCAGTCTAAACCAAATGTATATGAATTTAAAATGATATTTGAATCTAAAAAAACTATTGTACTTAGAAAACTAGGTATTTTCTGCCACATAATCATTAATATTCTAATGTCCCGTGGCTGAAATTGTGTTCTTTCTTTTTACGACTTCTTAACTTTATTTATATAATTTATGTTAACTAATATCAACTTAATCATATTTTGTACATTATTAGCAGTATACTTGTTCTGCCATCTTGTCATTTTATCTATGTATATAATATTTTATTGCTCCTCCTATGCCGTTGAATTACGGCCAGAGTGAAAATAGAGTTCAGTTCAATAGATTCGTTTTCCTATTCTATCTTACTTCAATAGCCGAGTTTTCTATGTTCCTAATTGATTGTCCTAATTCACTATTATCAGTTCTCCATCCTTACTCTACCATTTAGTAAATGAAAACAGGTCAGGCTATATTTGTCATATGAAAAAAGCTGATGAGCTCAAATTAACTAGGTTTGGCTGAGGGCGAGTGATATTTGCGAGACTATTTCTGGAATAGACTGTTCGCACAACGTCGGCTTACTGCTCGTATTTAACAATTTGTGGCGCTCCTCGTGCCGGATTTCAGTTAAGACTAAGATTGTCCAATCTTCGTGTTCCCACTGCATGGTACTGTTAAGCAAGAGTCGTACTCCGACACAAAATCCATAATAATCACAGAAAAAAGCCGGCAGATGTTGTCGAATTACATTGTTTTTCTTCTCTCATAGGCTGTTTATCTTATGTTGTGATTATCACTGGTGATTACGGTAGAAAGAAAACTCGCCTTACGATCGACTTCCTCCGGTTGAAGTTGACGAGTTTAAAAAACACTTTATCTTCTGAAAGGATTAATAAACTCCTAATTAAACTGCGTATGCGTCGCGTCCGGACATTTAGAAATTACATTTATACATTACATTTAAAAATCACATTTAGACATTGCATTTAGAAATTACATTTAGACATTACATTTAAAAATCACATTTAGACATTACATTTAGACATTACATTTAGAAATTACAGTTAGAAATTACATTTAGACATTGCATTAGAAATTACATTTCGACATTACATTTAAAAATTACATTTAAAAATTACATTTAGATATTACATTTAAAAATCACATTTAGACATTACATTTACACATTACATTTAGACATTACATTTAGAAATTACATTTAGACATTACATTTAGAAATTACATTTAGATATTACATTTAGAAATTACATTTACACATTACATTTAGAAATTACATTTAGAAATTACAGTTAGAAATTACATTTAGACATTACATTTAGAAATTATATTTACACATTACATTTAGAAATTACATTTATACATTACATTTAGACATTACATTTAGAAATCAAATTTAGACATTACATTTAGACATTATATTTAGATATTACATTTACAGATTACATTTAGAAATTACATTTAGACATTACATTTAGAAATTACATTTAGAAATTACATTTAGATATTACATTTATAAATTACATTTAGAAATTGCATTTAGAAATTACATTTATAAATTACATTTACAGATTACATTTAGACATTACATTTACAAATTACATTTATAAATTACATTTAGATATTACATTTAGAAATTGCATTTAGAAATTACATTTACAGATTACATTTAGACATTACATTTACAAATTACATTTAGACATTATATTTGCAAATTACATTTAGAAATTACATTTGGAAATTACATTTGGAAATTACATTTAGAAATTACATTTAGACATTATATTTGGACATTCCATTTAGACATTACATTTAGAAATTACATTTAGACATTACATTTGGAGATTACATTTAGACATTACATTTAGATTTTACATTTAGACATTACATTTAGAAATTGCATTTATAAATTGCATTTAGAAATTGCATTTAGAAATTACATTTAGACATTACATTTAAGTATTACATTTAGATATTACATTTAGAAATTACATTTAGAAATTACATTTAGAAATTACATTATACATTACATTTAGAAATTACATTTAGACATTACATTTAGAAATTACATTTAGAGATTGCATTTAGAAATTACATTTAGAAATTACATTTAGAAATTACATTAAAACCTGTTTTTATTTTATTGTTTATTTATTTTATTTAATTAAACTTCTTCATTATTTCTCACACATATCATTCAGGTTATTGCACTAGCTTTGATTTTAATATCCTGTTCCAGTGAACATAAAAGCGGAAAAAACAAACGAGAAATAACATATTTATTTTGTTAAAAATGTCACAGTGGTCTAGTTTTGAAATGATTCACCAACGTTTGTGTAATGACAACTAAATATCAACTCAATGTATCTACATAATCTTATATACATACATCTCTACAGTAAATAACAGAATAATCAAATATGAAGAGAAATATAACTAAAAAGCAGGAAGATAATATGATTTATTTATTTAACGACCTCCCCCCCCCCCCCACCCACGCACAAAATGAAAGAGAATTCAAAAGCAGTGAGAGGGTATATGAAGAGAGAAAGAGAATTCAAAAGAAGTGATGAGGGGTATATGAAGAAAGAAAGATAATTCAAAATCAGTGATGAGGGGTATATGAAGAGAAAAAGAGAATTAAAAAGCAGAGGCGAGGTATATGAAGAGAATTAAAAAGCAGTTATGAACAGAGAAAGAGAATTAAAAAGCAGCGAAGAGGGTATATGAACAGAGAAAGAGAAATAAAAAGCAGAGAGTAGGGGTATGTGGAGAGAGAAAGAGAAATAAATATCAGTGAAAAGGGTATATGAAGAGAGAAAGATAATTAAAAAGCAGTGAAACGGGAATATGAAGAAAGAAAGAAAATGAGTTCAGTTAACACCTTTGTTGAATGTTATTGACGTGTCAAGCCAAATCGTGGCACTTTTCTGCTCGAATGGCTATCTCCAACTGATAATCATCGACTTTGTCTCGACCTAAAATTAAATTTTGTGGTAATATCACATACTTAAAAACCAAACAGTATAGTCTTTCTGTAAATATAAACCAATCATGGGCTTCCTAGAAGTATGTCTATTAACTGTTTTAGCTAGTGGTTCACCACTGTACATAATGAAAGCAGATAATTATGTAAAGATCTATACTCGGAAAGAGTAGCCTATACGTCATAAGACAGTCCCTTTTGTAGACAATGTGCATGGGCGAAAATCCCGGGGTACGGAAGAACACGGGCCCCCACTTTTTGGTCAGGAGGGAACGTATATATAATTATCCTCCCGCCCCCCCCCCCCTCCACACACACAGTTTTTGCTTTGAATAATTGAAATAAAATGCCTAAATAATAATCTTTTTCCCAGTATTTCTCTTTATGACAGCAATGTAACATTTAGCCATGTGGTCTTAGCACAAATATACCGAAGCGCACAGGGTGTCTATTATAGTTTGAAGGTTTTAAGCCGGAAAAGGATTTTCAAAAGAAAAATATGGGGGCGGGGTGCCCCCCCTTCTCCCACTTCTAAGATGCCCAACGGATCCGTCTCCCACCTCTCACTTTCATGAAGCGATTTTCGCCCATGATCATATGTTCGACGCTCAATCGTTTCTCTAACAGGCGCTTGTGTTGAACATTTTGCTAGACTGGATTTTTAAAATTCCATTGAATGTATTTGAACTAACTACTTACTACCCATGGAGTTGTAGTGTTATCATTTTGTTATCAACTGATTTGGGTGCTCGGAATTCATGACTGCCGGGATTGGATGATTTGCTGACTGCCGATGGTTTGGTTTTATGTGTAACGCTGTCTTTATAAACTTGTGTACAGACGTTCTGGAAGTAGAAACATGTGCATGGAGAGTGATTGGCGCCGAAATACCAATGTAAGGAGAAACCCTTGTAACCTGCAAGTTGCAGTAGTAAAACCTCCTGGCTACTGGTTACAGTAATATCAGTATGTTACACAAGTCTCTACACGTATATGTAGAGAATAATGTTTTTTTTCAGGAAATTTCCACCAGTGTTCACAGAATGGTAGCTGGGCGTGTGGGAGGAGGGGGGGGGGGGTCGATGACTGTTGTGATTTAATGTGATCGAAACGCTAAAACTATTATATTGTATTATTTTTACATTGATGAAGTGGTATTCACGAATTACTGCAAGTTTGTAAGCATAGCAGATGTTTGGGTATTGTTCAAAATAAGTACTTGTAGTATACATGTTAATTTTAATGTAAATAAGAATTGAATGGTACATAATACGGATTCCATTATAATAGATATAACGTGTTATATTCCGTTAAATAATCCAACCTGTTTTGAACAATATTATAATATTTGTACTGTCACAGTGCAGAATTGCAACAATAACGGAAGACCGACTACCCAAGATAGAGACAAAAAAGAAAGATACGGCAAAAACGTGTTATGAGTACATTCAAGTATGGAAACAAATAAACATGGTAACTAATATGCCAATTCGCCTGTTAGCTCGTTATTTAGATAAGGATGAACCTTCTTAATATAAATAATATGCAGACTTGTAGTACATTAACATTTTGAGCTTGACCAAACACATTCAACGTTTTATTTAACTTTTTACTACTACTACTACTACTACTGACTACTACTACCACTACTGACTACTACTATTACTACTACTACTACTACTACTACTAATAATAATAATAATAATAATAATAATACAATATAATTTCAGTTTCAAAATACAGTTACAAGGTACCCATTATTATTATTATTATTACAATCTAATTGCAGTTTTATAATACAATTACAAGGTACCCATTATTATTATTATTATTATTACAATCTAATTGCAGTTTTATAATACAGTTACAAGGTACCCATTATTATTATTATTATTACAATCTAATTGCAGTTTTATAATACAGTTACAGGGTACCCATTATTATTATTATTATTACAATCTAATTGCAGTTTTATAATACAGTTACAGGGTACCTTGAACTATCTTTGTTAATATAAACTAATTCGAGCTTTAAAATAGTTAAGGTGTGTTTTGAATGGTTTTTGTTAATATAATTTTATTTCTGTTTTAAAATATAGTTAAAGAGTTAAAATATAGCCCATTTGTTAACGCGAACATTAATGCTAATAAAACGATATCTGGTTGAATTTATTTCACTGAATTAGTATCAATTAATTAGCCATTCGGCACTAATTCGATTGCTGATTAACATCCCTGGTGATTAATGACTGCATTAGACAGACTGTGAGAACGTAACTCATTAGTTCTTGCTGACGTCTGGTTTTAAGGTACAGGTGGAGAATGTTGGAATGATTTCAATTTTATGATATCATTTAATTAATACTGATAATGAAACAAACGAAAAAAATCATTGTTCAACACTAGCATTTTTATCTTGTGTTTATAAAAGATTTAAAAAAGCGGATCTATTTTCATTTTATTTTGTCAAATTGTTATTATTTTAATTCACTAATGCTAAAAAAAAATAGTTAGGAAACTGGCCACCATTATGATCATGTGATAAATGTGCGCTGGTCGTATAAGAAATATCCTGTTTATGACATTTTCTCACTGCACTAAATGTCATGCTTTTATAGCTATAAATATTTCATGTCAGATGTAATAGGGTTTATTTATTTAACCCCCCCCCCCCTTCCCCCAGCACAAAAGGAAACATCGTCTTTTGGGAGTTAATAGGGTGTAATAAGGTACTTATGTATGTAAACTCAGTGATGCCACAGATTCTAGCAATAACTTTTCTTCTACAGGGAGTAAAATAAGATAAACACCTTTAGAAATGGAATGAATGGTCAAAAACATGTAGATTTTGAATAAAATATTTTGAATAGTAATATTTTTTCATAAAAAAAGAAGACAGTTTAAATATTTTCCCGCAATTTTTAGGTTTTGGAGTAATTTATGGATAATATAACAAAATGAAGTAAAATGAATAAAGTTTAGACTCCAACAATGAATTTAATCTAAAAATTGTAGAGAATATAGCTATTTAAGAAAATGGCCGCCACTGTGGTCATTTGACAAAATTGTTAACTACAACAATTCACTTATATTATGACATTTTTAATGGACTAAAAATAATAGCAAAATATTTTGAAATGTTTTTCAATGAGGATTTTAAAGATGTCCTTCTTAATTGTAATACTATACTTGAAAATGGCTCGTTACGCGAGTGTTTTTAATACGGATTTTAAACATATCCTTCTTAATTTTAACACTAAATTTGAAAATGGCTCTTTGTGGTAGTGTTTTTTTTAAATATGGATTTTAAACATTCCTATTTAATTTTAACACATACATGTACTTGAAAATGGTTCGTTGTGTGTGTTTCTAATGTGGAATTCTAACATGTCCTACTTAATTTTAATATTATAGCTGAAAATGACTTGTTGTGTAAGTTTCTTTTTAATGTGGAATTCTAGCATGTCCTACTTAATTCTAACAATATAGCTGAAAATGACTCGTTGTGTAAGTTTGTTTTTAATGTGGAATTCTAACATGTCCTACTTAATTTTAATATTATAGCTGAAAATGACTCGTTCTGTGAGTTTGTTTTTAATGTGAAATTCTAACATGTCCTACTTAATTTTAATATTATAGCTGAAAATGGCTCGTTCTGTGAGTTTGTTTTTAATGTGGAATTCTAACATGTCCTACTTAATTTTAATATTATAGCTGAAAATGGTTCGTTCTGCGAGTGTGTTTTAGGAATGAGGATTTTCAACGATTTCTACTTGATTTTAACACTATATTTGAAAATGGCTTGTTCTGTTGAGAGTGTGTTTGAATGAGTAGCAATCTGCATCACTGAACACATTTGAAGAATGAATTCATAGCATGCACAGAATGCATGCACGAATAAATTCGTTGTTAACACAGACCACATTGACGACGTCATGTCACCCGCAGAATGTTAGTTCAGCTTCAGCCTACATGCAGAACACATTGCAAGTTGGCAACTATTCTGAACAAATTGTAATACCTAGCAACGGGACGTATTATGCCCCACATTGCCAGCATGCTGAAACGTGAGTGTGTTGTTTTTGTACGGTACAGTTGAATAGCTTGGGCACTTTTAATGACAAGTCTCAGGCCAAAACGTCTGAAGATGTTTTCTTATTCAGAACTCCATACAGAATCTGAAAATACATTTCTACATAGTGCTTCTGCATAGTGGGTGAAAATTAATTTTTAATGTTTAGAAATAGTTAAACAACTAGCTAACCACAGCTCTGACATCAAACGAAAGGTATGAACCAGCCAATACGTATGTACATACACAGAAAATAAATAAAACGTATGTTACCAAGTTCCGTGAACTATTTTGAACTTACCATCCATGAATAGTTGTTAAACATATTTTTTTTTAAACTACTTAGCGGCAAAAAACCCTTTAAAACATATTTTAACCATTCAAATTGTAACTATTTCCGTTTCTGAGAAAATACAAAACAGTGGTCTTATCAAAACAGTTTGTTTTATTTAACGACGCTTCTAGAGCACATTGATTTTTATCTTATCATCGGCTATTGGACGTCATACATATGGTCATTCTGACATATGTCTTTAGAGGAAACCCGCTGCCGCCACATAGGCTAATCCTACCGATAAGCAGCAAGGGATCTTTTATATGCACCATCCAACAGACAGGGCAGCACAGACCACGGTCTTTGATAAACCAGTTGTGGACCACAAGCTGGAACGGAAAATAGCCCAAACTGGAAATGGGTCTACTGAGAAGGTTAGATCCTATTCACAGGCAGACACGCTACCGTTTGAGCTAGATACCGCTCCGTGGTCTTGTCAAAAACCCAAACATTATCTAAAACTTGTAAATTATATAGTGCATGTATAAACATTCTCTTTGGAATGAAGGTTGTTTGTGGCTTTATAATAGCTTACAGTCTACAAAATATCATCTCGTCTGCTGGGTAAACATTAACACTGGGTTGTGTATTAAAGGTTTTCTTTTCTTTTTGTCTATGAGTGTGCGGGTGTGTGTGTGTGTGTGTGTATGTATGTATGTATGCGTGTGTGTGTGTGTGTGTGTGGGTGCGTGCGTGCGAGTGCGTGTTTGTGTATGGAACTAAGAACCCTGAGGACTTTGTAAAAAATAATAATAATAATAACAATAAAAAATAAAATAAAAAACCTTACATAAATTAGATATCGCTAGATGACAATATTTAATGAACTGATAAGTTTATTATTTTAACACAAAATGTACAACATATATAATTTATAAACAATTAATATAAACAACTGCATTACATTTCAAACTAAATATGCAAACCAACTATAAAAGCAGTTAATACAAATAATTATATTAAAATATATTCTAAAATATACCATTTTTTTTAAAAAGTATTTAATAAATGTAGGTTATCATGAATGCAGTTTTCCTTGCAGTGAATTCAGCGTATGTATTACTGAGTATAACTGACGCCCATCATAAAGACAGTTTTTCATTCAGTGAATTCAGCGTATGTATTACTGAGTATAACTGACGCCCATCATAAAGACAATTTTTCATTCAGTGAATTCAGCGTATGTATTACTGAGTATGACTGACGCCCATCATAAAGACAGTTTTTCATTCAGTGAATTCAGCGTATGTATTACTGAGTATGACTGACGCCCATCATAGCTTTTCATTCAGTGAATTCAGCGTATGTATTCACTGAGTATGACTGTGTAAAAACTTCAAATTTGAACAGAAAGTTGTTTATTTGGTTCATTGCCTTCATTGACAAAATATTGTTGAAAGCCTGCGCGTAGCTGTTATTGCCACATGTTAGCAGGATCCTCTATGTGATTTGATTCAATGAAATGCATCCTATTAAATACTGTTTGCTTTATATTAAAGTGTAATTCGTCTTATCTTTTTTGCATCAGTATAGTGCACTTGCTATTTAATTACGTTTCCACATCCACTGAACCGACAGCATACTGAGAGATGCACTTAATTACGTGTTGTAATTTCATAATGGATGTCAGGTATGAAAGCGTTGTATTTCCACTGACAAGATTAACTATTGTACTAGATCCCTCAGCGGTGCTTGTTCCCGGCATTGAATTATTCATAATATATAATTCTGCGAGACGTTTAGCCTAATGGAAGAGTAGTTTGTAGCTACCTGTGTGGCACCATTTCGCGTTCTTATTTCAACTTTGATTCACAGTTCAAACTTCTTTTATGTTGTTGAAAACAGTTTCTCTTTGACAAATGTCGTAATCATTTATGTCGTAATACAGTTTGTCTAATAATTGTTTCATGTATTTACGTCAAATTTCAGTAGTAAAATTGCAGTTTGAGTATCCGCCGAGCCACAACGATAATTGAGGATGTAGGTCCAGACATATAGGGGTATATGTACCTTCCGTTAACGACTGTGTGTGTGTGTGTGTGTGTGTGTGTGTGTGTGTGTGTGTGTGTGTGTGTGTGTGTGTGTGTGTATGTATATACAAATGTATATACATGTGTGTGTGTGTACGTGCGTGCGTGCGTGTGTGTGTGTGTGTGTGTGTGCGTGTGTATGTGTGTGTGTGTGTAGCATTGCATCCCAGTCAAATAACCTATTACATTTAGGAAAATAGCTATTTACATAGGCGTATAAGGTGCATTTGGGGGGTGGATGGCGGGGGGTGGCGGAGGGGAGAGATATTTTGTTCGTGTTTTGGTGTTTTAAAATACAGTGATACAATCTCGATAACAATGTCAATTACACATTTACATTACTACAAAACGACTATTATACAAGACCGTCCGTGTTTATATGTACTCTTATTTTATGCTCATGTTCATATTGCGAAAACAGTTATAGAAATACATGGTGATACATTTACCGGGCTGCTCAGTGTGCTTGAACGTCACCTTTATTGTTGCCCGAATAAGTAGCTTGCTCAAATTCCTCACACCCGCCCCCTACCTGACCCCCTTTCAGCAAACGTTTTACTCAATCGATGAGCATCACCGCAGAAAACTGTACACAGGACCGCATAATCGTTATGCAATTTGTAAACAAACCATTTAAGTTAACTGAAGAATATAGTTACCTACCATGGTTAAAATTTGTTGATAATTGCATTATTTTATATATAAATGATGTTGCTGTTATAATATATATTAATGTAACATTTCTGAAAACCTATATAAATAAGAATTAATGAATGATAGATAAGACTTGTTCACAACTTTCTGCTTCTGTGTCTTCATTATTGTCAGTATGCATGCTAAATTTCACATATATATTACCCATCACTCGATAAAATAGCAGAATTAAAAAAATAATAAAAATAAGTAACTGATCAATACATTTTAAACAATGTTATCTGACCAAGCTCTTTTTTCGTGTTCATTATCTGAACCGCATATGTTGTACTCCACCGTATAATCATTACACGTATGACCAGTGTGTTAAAGGTGCACTCTCATATTTACAAGTGTAATATTAATGATAACCAGTGGCAGATCTAGGGCCCCGACCCCCCACTAAAGTTAGCGATTATAACATTTTGTTTTATTAGGCCAGATAAAAAATATTATTTTAGCGTCTCCGCCCAACCTGAGAGATGCCCCCGACCTCCATATTTGATTTTTTTTTTTCAAAAAAATCAATAAGTAAAGTATTAAAACCATATAATTATCCTCGCCAACTTTTACTTCGAAAAATTGAAATTAAAATGCCTAAATAATAATTTTTACCAACTTTTTTTCTTTATTGTATCAATGTAACACATGACCATGTGGTCTTAGCACAAATATTCCGAAGTACATAGCGGATCGATAATTGTGTCAGTCCTGGGAGGGGGGCATATGAAGGGAACACTTTCCCCCACTTTTGGATAGGGAATGCTACGTCCACCCCTTTGTTGGAAAGAGGGGATTTTCCGTACACAAACACACACCCCAACATACCCCCGCCCCACCCCCACACACACTTTCAAGAAGCCATTTTCGCCCTTGTCGCCAAGAGGTCCACAGCTGGTTTATCATTGGCTGTGGTATGCGCTATCCTGTCTGTGACAGTGCATATAAAATATCCCTTACTGTTTATCGATAACAGTAGACGTATTAGTGTGGCGGCAGCGGGTTTCGTCTCTCCTTCTAACACTAACCTCTGTGTTGGACAGAGAGTACAGGAAGCTGAACTGTGTGCTCAGGACAGCGTGCTTGAACCTTAATTGGATATAAGCACGACAATAAATACACCAACCAACCAACCAACCAACAAGGAATTAAAACAATACTACTAGAAATAGTCACACTTAGATAGATAAATACGAAGATTAGGATAATCAAGGGGATTTACCAGCTTCTGAACACGCTTGACAATGAAGATTACATTTAATGGATAGACAGTAATCAGTATCCGTATGTTGTAACATTCAATAAATATCAATAATCGTGCAGGCAACATTGTCCAAAATGAAAAGACACAGTGAAACCTGCATTAACCCGTTTTTGACTAAACAAATGAACGACACTCCAATGCAATAAACACAAAACAAAAACAAACCAACAAAAAACCCACATGTGATACTTTATAAATGTGACAGTTTAATGCAGGTTGTGTTGTCTTAAATGGTTTAACCTGCTGATAATCTGTGTAAAATAAATTATGAACCGAAATCTATGTAATTAAATGTTTTCAGTATTTTTACCGCTGAAGGATTACCAAATGTCACTCATTCTGACTTCAACAAGGTCCCACATAAGTCACGATTTCAGTACTTTACTATAATAGTGACGTAATACCATAAGACAACTAGGCTTATTTTTGCATTGAACATAAAATTAAAAAGCAATAAGACAGTCGCGGATGTACCCTGCGGCCTCACGGGCTCGCCCCCCCCCCCCTAAATATTGCGATTTAAATAATATTTAAAAACATATTATTATATATTTTAAAAAAAAATTCAAGTTAAAGAATTCGAGGTTTTTTTAAAAGACACCTCCCTAAATGGTGATTGTGGATCCGCCACTGTAAGGTTTGCATAATCCTAATCGCTAGCGAGCACCAGCTAGTAAAGCAGTTGCTGAACACAGTGTGCATAGCATTTTTCTTTATATCTATTAAACAATAATACAAAGTGTATTGCTATCAGGTCGTGAATGTCATATTAGATTGATGTTATTTTTTTTTTAGTTAACCTTCCGAAAACGTCACGTTGTCTGCACCACTGAATCCAGATTGCGAAGAGCTACGTTTGACCATTCCCGTCTTGTTATACGTGATTTGTGAATATTTATTGAGAAATTACTGTATTAGTGATGAAATATCTTGATAACAGAAACATATAGTGTTTTTTGGTCTTCTTTCTTTTTTCTTTCTTTCTTTCTTTCTTTCTTCTTTTTTTCTCTCTTTCTTTCCTTCTTGTCGTTGTGTTTGCGATATTAATTAGTATTAATTAGTCAGGGTCGTGCGGAGCTGGTAATAAGCCCGGGCTAAATGGATAATATAGGTCTTATTTCAAACTACTAATTAAGTATTTTTTGTAATCAGTGCTAAATATATATGATTTATGTATGGGTATATATGAATGTAAATGTAGGGTATATAATTTACTTAGGATGCATCTCGACTCTTTTACAATATCAATATTCTTTACCAAAGGCCAAAGGGTCCACCTTTGCCTATACCAGAGGGAGCAGCTCCCCCCACCCCCTCCCGAATCATAGGTGGTCCATGCTAATAATACTAACTGGTCCACCTGGCCACCCCCATCTGTTCTGGCCTGTAATTAGTAAACAATGTTAGATTACTGGAAAGACGATATTGTTTTAGAAACATCTATTATGTTGTCCTTTATTAATAATACAGTGTATATAGTGTGAAGTCTTCTAAAACATGTGTTCAGGTGCTTCGTTTGACCATTCACGTCTTGGTATAAGTGATTTGTGAATATTTATTCGGAAATTACTATATTAGTGATGAAATATCTTGGTAACAGAAACATATTGTGGTTTTGTCCTCTTGCTTTCTTTTTTATTTCGTTATTTCTTTCTTTCTTCTTTTCTCACTCTTTCTTTCCTTCTTGTCGTTGTGTTTGCGATATTAATTAGTAACAATTAGTCTGGGCCGTGCGGAGCTGGCAATAAGCCCGTGCTAAATGGATAATATAGGTCTTATTTCAAACTACTAATTAAGTATTTTTTGTAACCAGTGCTAAATATATATGATTTATGTATGGGTATATATGAATGTAAATGTAGTGTATATGATGTACTTAGTTTCCCCCTTGACTCTGTTTACAATATCATTATTCTTTACCAAAGGTACAAGGGTCCACCTTTGCCTATGTATTAGGGGGAGTATACCTACACAAAATCGTACGCCCATGCCAACTGAACCACCTCTGTTCAGCCCTGTATAGACTCACTTCTCAATTATCGTATACAACTTGGATTATTTTAGAAGATCCACTAGAAGAGGGAGAGGGAGTCATGATCGACAATAATAATTAAAAAAAACAAAAAAACAAACATTGTGCGACTGTCAGTTTAGTTTTGAAAAGATGTTTGGTGCGGATCGAATATATGTATCAAGAAATATATCTTATTTTTAAAAATAGTTGCACCACCCCTCCCCACCAAAAATAGAAACCCATATCTATCTCCGAGTGCGATATAATATCACGAAAATAAGAGACAAGTATCTATAAATTAATTTACAGAACAATGTAATATAAATACATGGGTTTATATTGTGTATGTTTAAAATGATAAAATAAAATACACTTACAGATGAGCGCAAACAATATTTTTCCACAGTTCATGGTGATTGCTACTACTTATCTGTTGTTGCTTCCAAATGGTTTGATTTAGACAATCCATCGACCATCAGGCTTTTATATACCGTAACAGGAAGGCAAATTGTATTTACATCATGGATATCATTTGATCACAAACTTTAGACTGTAAGGACATATTACACCTTTCATCTTTATGTTCCCTTAGAATTTCTTTTGTTCTATTTAATCTCTGTTGTTTGTATGTTATTTATACTAGTTCAAACAGTTTAAAATGTGCATACTGAGACTCACGTGGTTTTTTGTAGATAATCAACAAAAATGTTTTCGCTGTGAAAAAATAGTAAAATTGGATTTAATTTCTTGGTGTAAACAAGCTTTTTATTATTTACTTTTATTGTTATTATTATTTGTAGAAATAAAAAAGTATGTATTTTTAAAGTTTAAAATTAAAGATTAATAATTTTTGTTTTTGTTTTGTTTACTAACACCACAAGAGCACATTGATTTGTTAATCATTGGCTGTTGGATATCAAACATTCGGTAATTCTGACACGTAGTCAAGTGTGAGCCAGCCTCCAACGGGTTTTGAACCACTGTCTTCAGCTTGAGAGTCCAATATTCTACGGCCGGACGACAGAGGCTCACATATTAATTAAAAAGCGTAGTATCGTAATTGTTATTTATAGAAATATGAAATATATGTTTTTAAAGTCTAAAGTTAAAAATTAAAAAAAAAACGTTCTAATATTGTGATGGTATTTAAAGGCTGTCATACTCTGCGGTGGCTGCAAGCTCATGTAAAATTTTACGTTTGACAAATATATTTTGAATTAAAACAAAATAAGACGAAACAAAATTATCCGTGTTATAGAAACTAATTTAAACAAATAACCATAGATAGAAAGATAAACTTTATTGTTGTTGAGAAGCAGGATGTAGCTCAAGAGTTAATTTCAGCCTGTGAATCTGTCGGTCGTCGGATCGATCCTTCTCAGATGACACATTTGCAGTTTGGGCCATTTTCCGTTCCAACCAGTGGTCCACAATTGGTTCATCAAAGGCCGTGGTATGTGCTGTCCTGTCTGTGGGACGATGCATATAAAAGACCCTCTTCTGCTTATCGGAAAGAGTAGCCAATGTAGCGACAGCGGGTTTCTTCTAAAAATATGTCAGAATGACCATATGATTGACGTCCAATAGCCGATGATAAGATAAAAATCAA
>JAULBS010075938.1:0-20296 GCA_032355785.1 Symmetromphalus regularis
ATTAATGAGGTAAGTTATATATTTTGTTTTTTATTCGTCAAAAACCATGTTCCAAGTAGCGCAAACAGACTATAGTATTGCATTCCTAATTTAAAGGGAACACAACTTTATAAACATTTTTGTATTCCATACAAACAGAGTAATCTCCCTTATGTTACAGATATGTATAGAGGTTTTTGGTTCTAATAAACATACCCAGTTTGTGGGAAATAGAGCCCAGCTGTCCAAGCAAGAACACGGAGCAATGTGTTGTGTTTGCAAACAGCAACAAGTTGGTCAATATTTACACACATAAGCCATTCAAAGTGAAGGAAATGGTGATTATAAAAGAGAATGCTGCCAATGCCAACCTTCTGATGAAAGCTTAATTTGGTTATTGGTATTTCCTCAATATCACCCAAATAGCTACTCAGACTCATTGTGAGCTATTTGGAAACATGTGTCCACCTTATTTAAAGTATATTTGCAAGTGGGTTTTTTTTTTTTTTTTAGGAAATTGCTTAACTGTAAGTTATATTTAGTAAATGGTAGTTGGAAAATTAACATTTAACTGTAAGTCATATTCAATAAATATAAAGTGGAAAATTGACATTTAGCTGTAAATCATATTTAGTAAATGTAAGTTGGAAAATTGACATTTAACTGTAAGTAATTTTTAGTAAGGTGGGGAAATTGACATTTGATGCAGTGCATGAATTTAAAATGTATTTTATTTGAATTTGAATAATGTTTTAGATTTAGTAGAACTAATTGATAAATATTTTATATATAAACAATCTGTTTTGTAATTACTTTAATACAATTTTTGCCCTTCCAGATTCTCACAGGTTTTCAAAATTTATTTCATGATTTTTCTCCTTATCAGGAAAGTAAAGTTTTTAGCCATTTTGAAAGGTAAATTTTTTTATTTCCCTCTCACAATCAAATATGTTAATATTAACACACTCATTTTTAAAAATAGTCAATTTTTTATATTTGTAGTAGTCCACGGTTTGTAAATTAACAAACCTAAGTGATTCAGAAATATCCTCAGCAAACTTAATTAAGGGCCAGTAGACATTTTGGTTGTTTGTTTCCCAGTGTTATATTTTTCATTTATCAGTGACATCCTGACCAAAATGTGTTTTGAGCATGAACATTCAATTAAACAAAAAATCCAAAAATATCTGATGGTCCTTATTTAATTTTTTGGAGTATACCAAAATTATGTTTTATGCTAATTATTTAGAATAACAAATTAAAAAGTCATATATTCCATTCTCTATATTAATTTTATTTAAAAAAATAATAGTGTAAATCTTTATAGGAATAGCAGACATCGAAATAATGATTTAAATCTTCTTAGGAATTGCAGACATCGAAATAATAATTTAAATCTTTATAGGAATTGCAGACATCGAAATAATGATTTAAATCTTCTTAAGAATTGCAGGTATCAAAATAATAATTTAAATCTTTATAGGAATTGCAGACATCAAAATAATGATTTAAATCTTCATAGGAATTGCAGACATCGAAATAATAATTTAAATCTTCTTAGGAATTGCAGACATCAAAATAATAATTTAAATCTTTATAGGAATTGCAGACATCGAAATAATGATTTAAATCTTCATAGGAATTGCAGACATCAAAATAATAATTTAAATCTTCATAGGAATAGCAGACATCAAAATAATAATTTAAATCTTCATAGGAATAGCAGACATCGAAATAATAATTTAAATCTTCATAGGAATTGCAGACATCGAAATAATTATTTAAATTTTCATAGGAATTGCAGATATCGTAAGTAACCATGTTTAGCATCTTCTTAGGAATTGCAGACATCAAAATAATTTAAATCTTCATAGGAATAGCAGACATCAAAATAATAATTTAAATCTTCATAGGAATTGCAGACATCGAAATAATAATTTAACTCTTCATAGGAATTGCAGACATCAAAAAAATAATTTAAATCTTCATAGGAATTGCAGACATCAAAAAAATAATTTAAATCTTCATAGGAATTGCAGATATCGTAAATAACCATGTTCAGCATCTAGGTTTGTTTTTGCCCATCCATTACGCACCTGTATGATAACAGTACAAACATTTAGTTTCCTGTTGACCGATGTTCAGAATTCTTAACCATGCAACATATGGTGTATTCCATGGGTGAGAGGGACTTTATGAAAACACCCGTTAGCCAGATTTGTGTCTTCAGAAATGCATGTATTACCACGGGGCTTCTTGCCTGCTAGTAAGACAACACACGCAGGAAAGAACTGCTGCGAATCAGACCAAGATTTGCCGTCAGTCATCTTGGTTTTCAACCAGAAAAATGTCTCACACATTTCACTATTCTATGTATTAAATAATCTAGATACCTGCAGTGTTAGAGATGGAACAGATTTGTATTTTAACGCATGTATTCAATGCAGTATATTTCCGTTTCTCGGTACCTGGGGTGTTGAGAGATTCTGTAAATGTATGCAGCTTTAAAAAATGTAGGGGATATTTCATTTTTTAAATTTGATTTTAATGTAACATGTAGATGTGTTTAATAATGGAAAATAGGAATCAGTTATTCACAATTACACTGTATCAATAGTTTTTTTTTCTTTTCATACAAATCTTATGCTCAAGGGGAAGATGTTCCAAGTCCACTGAATGAATTGAAATTAATCATTAAATTCTTGATTAATATTTCATGAATTAAGATTTGATGCTTATTAACTGGGCGGGGTGGGGAGATAGCAGAACGTTTGTAAGCTCTGTCTAACATGAAAATGTCAATAATTGTGAACATTCTCTTTAATGAACAGTGAGCCTCTGTGGTCCAGTGGTAGGACATCGGACTCTCAAGCTGAACACTGTGGTTCAAAACCTGTTGGAGGGTTGGCTCACACTTGACTGCATATCAAAGTTTATAAATAAATATTTATAGCCAATGATTCATATATCAGTATGCTCTAGTGGTGTCATTAAACGAAACAACAACTTTAACAAAAGTTCCTTTCTGTAGGTGATGGAGGCTGGAGGAGGCTGGGGTAAGCTGCTTCTGGACAGGCCACCAGACGCAGTTATACTTGAAGCTCAGAAATATGTGCGGGATCGGCTCATGAAAAAATGGATACCCCTCTTCCTGGCAACTGAAGATTTTGCAGCAAGGCAGCATCCTACTCTTAACATGGAAGACGTTGTTGATGATGTCATGGTGCAGAGGAACCGACGCTCACAGGCCGTCTGGAAGGTACATAAGGAAATATTATGTCCATTTTAAAACAGTAATTAAGTTAATACCAAATTTGTACCATGAAGAGTGATGGCTGATGTTTGTACTGACCCAAAGGAATATCTACTGAACACATATAATACTAGGTCCACTGTTTTCAAGAAAATATTAATTTTGAGTATCAATATAATTTTTTTTTTTAAATAATATAAAATGACCTTACTCTCCCTCATAAAATTTTGTAAACATGCCTGAATACAGATAGTAAATGTTTATAAATCTTAATTTAGGAAGTTATACACTTACAGGCAGTCATAGAAAAACACAGATGGACAGACAGAAACATATACTTACAGATTCTCATGTAGCATGTTAATTTTTGTGCCAAAATGGACTTTATTAGTCTTCGTTAGAACATATACCAGTAGTGAAATACAGGATGGAAAAAAAATGAAACAATGGTCTACCGAGTGAGAAAAATCCATGGATCTCAAGACTCCACTTCAACTAAGTTCAAGCACTTCAATTATTATGCCACTGTTATTACCCCCTTACCATTTGGTGTAATAAATTTTGAAAACTTCCAAAATATCAATTTTTTGAAGAGCCATTGTTCTCTTTATTTTTTTAATTAATTTTGGTTGGATGGTCGTCTTTTTCTTGTCAGTCTGTTATTTATTTTTCAGCCAATGCCTTTGACCAAAATGTATTTGTCATTCTTAAAATGTTAAATAAAATTATTTAAACATAAATTTATAATATATAAATCCTATGCTAAAAGAATGGTGGTATGTGACCTTCAGTAGATTGAATACCACTGAACTAAATCTGGCTGTCTAGTTTGGATATTAAGAGTTTGCATGATTTACTTTCTAAATGAAGGGGAGTCGCACCTGTAGTGTGTTAAGTTTTCACTGTTTGTAACCAAGGCTCAAACAACACAAATAACAGAACAGTTTTATTCCAGTGTACAGCCAAGCATTGCTTGCAGACCTCTTTGAGTGTGGAAACACAAACAAACAAATGGGAGGTTTCTTATCATTAGAGCACATGGCTTCAAGTGCACTGTGCTTCAAGGCAATTATGTGAAAAAAAATGTTTCTGTGAAAGTCTGGAGATTACACCTTGACTTCACATTCCTTGACAATGGAATCCAAGAAAACGTATCTTGAACAGATTGTGTGAATTTTTTTCAGATTTTCGGGATATAAATAAATGAAAACAAAATATATATAATGAAAGCATGTTAAACTAAATAAATCTCATATCAAGTAAAAAGTGATTTCTGGATTTACTATCATATATTTTGTGAATTTTTCAAACCTTATGGTAAGAGCAATCTAAACTAAACATATCTGGAGCCAGTTAAAACAATTTTGTTTTTCTGATCTCATTGATCCTGTGAAATTATAAAAACATATTTTTAATATAAATACTGGAATAAGAGAGATAAAAAATAAATTTGTATAGTAAAAGCAATCTAAACTTAATAGCCTCTACATGAAGTATCAAGAAAAACCTTGATGTTTAATAGTATCAATTTTATGCAAGGTTTCTCTGTAAGAACTTGATGTTGTTATTGACTGTTCTCACTTTGTGTATCATTTATCACCTTTTCATTATTCAAGGTGTTTGTTAACAAACCAGTGACATGGAGATGTGCAGACTAAAATAAAATTTTATTTGCTATCATGTAGGATAGGACTGTTATGGCAGAAATTTGACTTTAAAAAAATTATTATCATAAATTTTGTTATTATTATTTTTAATTTTTTTTAACGTTATAGAATTCAAGGATTGTTTAGGGGTTCCCCCTAAATGGATTTTCTGGATCCACCACTGCAGAGGGTCACTTTGACATCAAGTAAAAGACATTATGGTGGAATACCATTATTCTACAACAATGGATAATAATAATTATTTTTCATAACTATTAATATATTTTTTAATTTAATTCCTTTATTAATTTGATAACAAAACAAAACAATTTTTTCCCAAAATTTATTTATACATAAAATATATATTTCAATTTAAATCATTATGTACATGTAATTGTTAAGGTAGTTTGGTACTTTTATTTTGTAGCTTTTGGAGAGTAAATGGGTGTCATCATCCAATGAAATCCTGTCATTTCGTAAGGCACTGCTGAACCCAGTGACTGTACAACAGTTCCGTCGGTATGTATCCTTGCACGGTGAATTGTTGGAGAATGATGTCCTGTTCTGGCTGGAAATTCATAGGTATAAGGTGAATATTACAAAATTAGTTGCTCAGTTAACATTATTGCTCTCAGTGCAAAAGAATGAGTGTTATAAGTACTTCTTGTTTGTCCAGCTAGAGAGTTCTATACCAGTCCAGTAAGACCTACCTGTGCCACAGATAAAGTAGATAAATACTAATAGCTGTGGACACCATTAGACTTGTAAGCTGTAAAAGTGCAGACTACTATTGATTTTAGAGAATACCTTACTACTGGACTCAGTTAAAAATGGCATATTAGTTCTATTTCATTGCAAAGAAATATGTATATAAATAAATAATTACCACAAGTTATTGCAAAAAAATAATGTATATTACTATCACTGGCTTGAACCATATTGAACCATATCATCACTGGCTTGAACCATATCCTCTCTCTTTATTTTTTTGTCACTTCTCCGCCCCGGATTAGGTGCCTTCCTCTTAAGGCGCGGAATCCGGGGGGGAACGTGCCCGAACCAAATTGGATGTGGGCACGGTTCAAAAAATACTAGATCAGATCAGAACCATATTCTTTGTGAATTGAGAGACATTTTGTATCATTTTTATCTAAATTTGTGGTAATATTGTTATCTTTGTAGTATATAATATATATATAGTTGGCTAAGTGGTAGCTATAGTATCAATGGTGTTTCTGATAGAATCAGAAGGTCATTGTGTTCAATAATACTTCATATCCAGTTTTTGATATATGTGTATACATATTCACAAAAATAATTAACAAACATACTGAATAGTGTTGGGAATAAAATACAGCCCTGATGAAAACCAGAATAGGCAATATACATTTTTTTTTCTTCTGAATTATCCAATATTTCAGATTTCGTCTGATTTTGGTGTTGATATTTAGAATGATCCCCATAACCAGAAACAGTCATAAAAAATTCTATTGCAATTTGTTCTAGGTTAATGATAATTCTACTGCACTAATACTGGGTTTATCTAGACCAGGAATCTGGATGATCTTATAACCTACGACAAAAATTGCAACAGAATATATTCTCAGAAGAATTCAATCTACTTTGACATATTGTTGTAGGAACTAAACCATCTTCACAGTGATGATGCTATGATCATGCAGAAGATCAATGCCATTGTACACTGCTTCCTAGATTCAAACATCCCACCCACTCTGCAGGTGGATATCACACATGAGATGGCAGAGAAAATACTTGAGAAAAAACATGAAAAAGGACCATATCTTTTCAGAGAAGCTCAGGTAAAGAATGTGTAGCATGTTATCATTGTCAGATGTGTCCCCTTTTGTGGACACAGTGGGTTGGTTCTCTTTTCAATTAGTGTTCCACAGGGATTGAAATATTAGATCATGTGGTAACCACATTTTTGAATTTGTACCTGCAAAGAATAGTTTTAATCCTCTTAACTTCATGCATCTTAGAAGACAGTTCATTGATTTTTCCACTAAATGGTAATAAAAAGATTTTTTTTTTTAATTTTGTAGAGACAAATTCCCAGTAACACATTGATATTTTGTTTTAGATCTAATCATTATAATTTTTAATTTCGAATGAGATTACTGTTTTTAGTACACTTTGCATTATTTTACAGCATGCATGATTCTGTATTATATTTTTCAGCTAACCGTTTTCCGTGTTTTGTTTGCTCACTGGCTGCCTTTCTGTAAATTCCGAGCCAATTTGACAGATGAAAAGGTAATGACGACTCTTGAAAGAATGCAAAAGCGAGAGAAAGCAAGACAGAAGAAAGAACAGGAGGTAAAGTGAAACTATGTGTTGGTTAAACTAACAAAACTTGTATTGGTTCATAGATGCATCTGTAGATGGTCATTTAAATGCATGTGTTCATTCAGTCTTTGTCAGCAATAATATCAGGGTTGAACTTCGGTATTTGTGGGGCATGGCGATCATTGCTTTGGATTCCTAGGAATCAGTCCAAATGAAATATTGAAGACACATTAGGGGCACAGTAGCAAATACGAGTTTCCTGTGGGTCAAGCAGGAAAAAAGGGCACAGCCGTATTTGCCTTCTTTAGAAGTGAAATCGAGAGGGCATTGTGGCAAAGGGACAGGGTGATGCGGCAATTGCCTCAATGCCTTGGTGAAATTCGACCCATGTAATATGTTCCATGAATAAATTGTTTCTGCTTAAAAGAAACAGGGTTCCTGATTATAACTGTAGTTAGGATCTCATTCCTGGAATAAAAGTTTGGGATGACCTCATATCCTTAGTGATTTGTTCTGTCATGTGATTCTCAGAGAGATTCCATATACTCTGACCACAAGACTTATTTTTCTTTGTGAATTTTAATATTTTATTTCCTTTGTTGATCCTTACATGTAATACGTGATCATGTGCATTATACAAGTATTTTTATGATGGCATTCAATGCACCAATATTAGTATCATATTTCGTCCTTTTGAGGCATAGACATGAAAGGGTTAAAAGAAAATTCCAATTGGGTAGAAATGTATTTAAACATACAAAGTTTTAGAAATATATTAAAACAAAGTTTTATTTCAGCAATTTTTGCCTTCTTTAGGGGAACATGATTCATAAAGTCTGAAAATTAGCACGCTCGGTATGAATAGGAAAATATCAACAATTGGAAGTGTTTACAGAATATTAGCAAAATCCACAATTTCTATAAATGGAGATAATCATATTAATTGCATATCTGATGTTCTTATATACACTTTTTGCTGGGTTTTTTGTCACCTAAGGAATTGTAACACAATTGCTTTGTCTCAGGTGGAGTTACTGATTTTAATGAAAAATTTCTCATTAAGATGTTATTAAAATGTATTATGTCAAAACAGATGTTTTTCAGAAACAGAACACAAGATGATATTTTTGTCAGTCTGTACACAAATACCTCTCTTGTCATAGTTTGACTTAGTAACATTCTTATAACAACATTTAAACAGCATTTTTACAGACATTTTGCTGTTTTTTGTCACGTAAGGATTTGTAACACAATTGGTTTTTCTCAGGTGGACTTACTGATTTTAATGAAAATTTCTCATTAAGATGTTATTAAAATACATGTATTCCATGTATTATGTCAAAATAGATGTTTTTCAGAAACGAAATTCGAGATGTTATGGTTGTCAGTAGGTACGCAAATATCTCTCTTGTCATGTTTGACTTTGTAACATTTAAAGTGAGACGAATGACATGACTGTTTTTCAAACTGTTTGCTTTCAAGTTGAAAAAGTAAACACGTAGCATCTTCGTTGTAGTTTACTCTTTTTATCTTGCTTAATGCATTTGTCATACTGAAAATAGCTGGTGGTCCTGTGTTTCCCATCGAGGTAGAGCTTTTCTAAAAGTCATTACCTTAATGATCCATGCTTTGGAGCCTGTTCAATCACTCGGAACGCATTAAAGCCGGAGCCTTGGCATAATACTTGGCTGTTAAGTCTCTAGCTTTTTGTCTTTGGCATGTTGTGGGATGTTACATAGATAACATGGTTTGTTAATTCTGCAGCAACCAAAACTTAAAAGTTAGAGAAGAAAAAAGTTTTGCACTTCATGTTCTAGAGATTGTGTATTTTTTTAATTGGTGAGCATTTTTCCTGATTTTTTTATTTTTTTTTGTAGTTATGAGCATTTATCCTGAAATAAAAAATTCACTTATTTTAAGTTTCTTCAATTCTTATATTTAGTCATGTGATTAATTTTCTTCCGTAATCTTTAATCAGTTTACACACCCATTTTAGTCAAACCAGTCAAAAAAACCACCCCAACATTGTTTGTCACTAAGTTTAAACTTGATCTAGTCATTTAACTATATGACAGCTTGGCACCAGTAACACAGCATGTTAATGTAAAACTACTGACTGGAAGTATACCATAACTGACACCAAAATTAAGGTCCTGACTTTAAGAAAGACTAATGACATCAAACATTTTATTTGTATGGTGTTGTCATGATGTTAAGGTCTGAACGCTTTGTGGAAGCCTAAGAAGATTTTGTAAGTGTAGGCCTGGTGATATTCAAGTGTCTAGAGACTTAGGAGTATTTTGATAAAGCAGTTGTAGAACATGGTGGAATGTAACTTTGTGTGGAAAATAATTCTGAGTCTGTCTCTGATTAGAACTGAAGCAGGCATCTCATTCCTAATCCCAACCCCTGAAATTGCCCATGGCAATTGGCAATGACTTGGAGATTGTCACGGAGTTTTTCTTTCTTTGCAGAACATTTTTTGTAACAGACTAAATGTTTTAAAATTATTTTCTTATTATTAAAAATAAAGTATACTACTCAATAACGTCACAAATAAACTGATGAATAAGTACTGTGATTAAGTAATTAAAATTGATTGTAAAAAATTTCTTTGACAGACACAAGTTGTGAGAAGGATATCTTGTAGGACAGAGGTACACATTTGTTTTGATGGGTTTCTATGTGGTATTGTTTGAATAGCACAGTGATGTTGTTTGTTTTTACTTGTCCAGAGACACAAAATAACTGCACTTGAGGGTTATTAATTAGACAGATTTCCAATAGATGCTACCCAGTAATCTGTGTATGACTATAGAGGTAATACATGAAGATTAGATTACCTCCCTTTGGTCACCTTATTGAAGATATAGACAACTGTTTACAGTGGAAACTAAAATTCTACAAACTTAATTCCCTTTGTTCTCTATTGTTTTGAGTTTTCACATTAACCGTATACTAATAAATCAGCTGAGAATAGTATCATTTTACAATGTGTGTCATTAAAAAGTTAGCTATACAAATAAGAAATAAAAATGGCTAGTTTTGTTAAGAATATTATTGAAATTCTTAGAGTATATCTTTGGCATGGTTGCCAAGGGAAATGACTTAAGAAAATAAAGTCAGGTGAATAACCTCTATTGATAGCCTACCAGGAATTCATGCAAATTTTTTAAAATTCTTTTTTTTAAATAAATAAAAATAGTTTATTGCACCAGACATGTATTATGGTAGTGTCAGGGTTGGAGCCCTGAATTCACCATCTTACATATAGAATAGAAAACAGTCAATACTTTCTTCAAATCTACAAATAATATAATATTAATATTTTTTAAAAAGAAGTAAAAACAGGGCAACAATTAAGAAAAAAATAAGATGAAGACAGAAAGAGATGAGTAAAGATAGAAAAGTTGGTAGATAAATACTTTCAAACTGACTTCATGGTTTGCACATTTAGAAAATCGGACCAAGACGGAAATATTTATTGTCCTTTCTTCACTGATCAAAACTGCTTTCAAATATATCAAACAACAGTCACCGGGATAATGCAATCCCACTTAATATTTTGTTACTTTTGTATTTCAAAAATACTTACATAGACATTAATAATATTATCCCTATCCCTGATTAATCAAAATGGCAATAAACTTAGAGTAAAATTTACACCCTAAAATAATTCAGGCAAAGTAACCAAAAGGTATCTGTACATGGATTGGTGTTTTTAATAATACTTTTGACCATACAATAAAATGAAATCTTTGAGAATCCCAAACAAATCTGTCAGACAGTACTTAGAAAATTGCTAAATGTAGGGCTTTAGATTGTACCAATTTCATGAGTGTACATGTTCTGCCCAAAATACAGCTGCCCAAATTAGGGTTCCCAAAATTATTATTAGAAAAAAGTAATAACAATAAATGAAAAAAAAAACCCAAAAAACATCCTGAACATATGTTAAGAGTATACTTAATTATAATAGAAACATTGATAACAGTATAGCTTTAGTCGAACAGTTACTGAGATTAACAATCAGTATGTAAACTTAACTGGTTCCCATTTATTGGTTCCAAACAAACACTAAGAAACGAATTACTTTGCAGCACTTCAAAATGAAACCAGTTAACTTAAGTTAGTAACCACTGCTTGCAAATAATCACATTGTGTCCAAGTTAATGCAATCTAAAGCCCTGAAAAGTATAGATTAACAACATACAAACTACAAATAGTTTTGAGTTGGCACTTTAAATGTATATGCATAGGCCCTTAGCTGTTTGTTATGTCCTTCCTTGAGAGTGTTTTCTAGCAGAAAGCCTGTCAGGAAATATAATAGAACTTGTCAGTAAAAACTTGAGAAATGTGTGTTTTTCTTCAACAGTATTATGCAAAAAGGAGATCTAAGAATGAGGTATATGTAATTATAGGTTCTGTACACTATGCTTTTTCTTCATGTATCTTGCCAGCTGCTTATTACAGACTAATATTGCTGATGGCATGCAATTCTCTTAGTCTTAGGAATAACACCAGTAAAATGTATTGCAGGGTGTTGCGTCATTTTCTTTTATTTCTTTCATATATATTTAATTACGAATATACACTAATGTGCTTTCTTATCTTACTAACAGAGACACACTGAATATTTTATGCAGACAAAACACACATTAAAGAGTTGATATGGTTATATTGGATACAGATGTAATATATACTGTGATGTACACCACGTTTGATTAGTAATGTCTGTGTATGAAATTAACTCTCTCGTTGATTTTTTTCCATGTAATTTTCCATAAATTGTGTAAAGGAATGGATCACCCTAACACATTGGTTAATCAGAGACTATTAGGTATTGGACTCGTGGTATTTGGGGTTCTTTATATACAGTGTCCCATAGACAACACTCCACATACCCTAGATTTCATTGCACCACTTGTGGATGACTGGCTGGAACCATAAATAGCCCAGTGGATGCTCTGAGCTATATCCTACATTTACATAAATTACAGGGGTTTTTTGGCAATTTTTAATTGGCCCCTAAGTGTAAAAACTGGTGGGGCCAGGCTTTCCCATGTTACATTTGTACCCAGGGGCAGATGCAGGAATTTAGAAAATTGGGTACAAAGATATTTTAGAATTTTTAATATTAGAGGACAGTCCAAAGTTAATTATGTTCAAATTAAAGTGGAGACAAATAGTTGTCGTCTAAGGAAGGTCCAACCCTGGATCTGCCAAAGGTGACTATGAAGACCTGATCTTGATAACCTCGAAATATAAAAGCATGATAAGAAAACAAATTATGCATTTGAGAAAGATTGGAAATACAGTTTTCAAGAGTAATGGGTTGGGGTTTTTAATTATAGGTTTTTTCTTTCTTTTTTATCATTTTTTTATTTTATTCTTTTTCTTAATTTTTTTTTTTTTTTTTGACTTCTTTCTTCTTTTTTAAAAATATTGTTTGTGGTAGAGAGCAAACAAACAACACATTTTTAAATTTTTTTTTGTGCTAGAGAGCAAACAGTACAACATATGAACCATCTGCTGTTATTTGTCATGCAAATGTGGACACGTTATTTCAACACCAGACAAGTAGATTTTTGCAGTTTCTAGGACATGTGAACATTTTTCACATTTATAAACCCAAACAGTGGAGATTTTAAAAATGTTTATTGTTAGGATTCACTGCAGTTTTGACCATCTGTAGGACAGTTCCTGTGGTTTGAGAAACTATTAAACATACATCAACTTAATGGTTAAGGTTACATTAAACATATTTGTATGCTTACATTCAATTAAGGTTGAGGCACACAACACAGCTTCCTGTGCTCTCTTTGTCTTTTGTTGTTAATAAGCAGCAAGGGGTCTTTTATATGCATTTTCAAGCAGATAGGATAGCACAAAGCCTCTGTTACTATTAAATTGAGACACTTTTGTTATATCGCCATGATTGATACATGGACTCTACTGTTAAATCTATGTACAACATCTGAAATTGCTTGTGGCAATCGGTCATGCCATGGAGTTTTTCATTCTCCATGGCACTTTTTTTGCTGTGGACTGAATTTGTTTTTAAAGGTTTTTTTATAATTATTATTAGAAATTGCTAAAATTTCCATGGGAAATGCTGTGGACACTATTTCTCCATAGAATTTATTTAGCCATGGACATTTTCTTAATTACAGGGGTTTGTGTATACGGCCAACTCTTTAAGTGGATATTTTCTATATTAACAGAGCTGACATACAATCTATACTAAACAGCCACTTGTTTCAGCTTAAGAGTCCACTTTTAATTTCAGTGCAAAAGGACTAAGAATGATCCTTCATTTCTATGGCAGTTGAGCAACTTTCAGTACATGCAAATAACAAATCAGTTATTTTAAATGCCATTTTAAATCTTTATCTCTGGCAGCAAGCAGTGGCAGTAATTATTCTCCAGTGGAAACTTTTAAATCTAGGTTGCACAAATAACAGTTCCAAATAGAAATCTTCACTTTTGTTTTCTTAGCATTAACAAATGTATTTTCTGTTTTCTTACTTTTTGTTCATCTGTCAATCAGTTAAGATCTGCATAGTGTGTAATGCTATTTTTTTTACATGTTAGGTTTTATAAAACAACTTAAAGAGAACAGTTATAATTATTTGGGGTATATTTCATGTTTTATTTTGGAGTAAACAAAAATATTCTGAGTATTTTTAAAGAAATTTTTTGTAACCTTTTTATCTACATAATATGTACATATTTCAATAACTAGTTATTTTTTAAATTGAGTGCTAATATAATAAATAGCATACAAAAAGTCTGGAAATATTAATAAAAACATCTTTATTCCTGAAATTTATTTAATTTTACAACTTTTCACAAAAATAATTGATATTTATTATTCCGAAACAGTTTTTTTTTCTATTTTGTGTGAGTTTTTAAAAGTAACAAGATAATTGGAGTCAAGAAGACTTGAAAAACATTTACAGAATTCTTTTTTATGAGAAGACAATTTTAAAAATATTTAATCTTTTCATATTTAGATTCTCTTTCCATATCAAATGCTAGGGTGCTGGTTTCATATTTATAGATTAAAATGCAGGTACAGACAATGATATTTTATTGACAAGGTTAATATTGATAAGATGTTTCAATTTGTATTAACCTAATAATTAATAATTTTGTAATTTCATTATATTTGCTCTTTTTGCTGTGTTAACCACTACATCTTAATAATCAGCATTTAAAAAAAAATGGCTTTTTTAATTCCAGATATTTTGTATAACTTTTCAAATTTTGTATTTACCACATAACAGTTTTCTCTATTGCTTCTTGTGTATGTAATAGCTATAAGCTTCTTTCTTTTCAATATATATATTTTTTTAATTATTATCTTTTTATTCTACTAATTTTTTTTTAATTGAATTATTATGATAGCTGCAAAACAGACAATGATATATGGTTATAGTTTAAAAAGAATTATTTTTATTACTATTTTTTGTATTTTTATCATGAAATTTGACCTTTGTTAAAATAAAGTTAAAGGCATGCCTGAGCTTTGTTCAGTATAAAAGCACTCTAGAGTGCTTGTGTTCTTGTTAGTTTTTTTACACTTATCGTTAAACTGAATGTAAAAGGTATATCATATTCTATCATTAGAAGGTATATGCAGGTATTTTAATCACCATAATTATATGATTATTCTGTTTTAACATTTGCTAAGAACTAACTTTTCAGTATGCTCATTGTAAATGAAGAAAACATTCATGAAAACTGTATTATGTGTGAACGATTACAAACAAAAGTATTCTTGTCATTCACATTTGGCCCACGAAGCATTGCAGAATTTACTGTTTATTAATGTGATAATTATATATTTCAAATTCATTAATTGGCCATTAATAAATGTTTATAAAAATAATTTTGATATGCTCTTTTGTATTGCTTAAGTATGTATACTGTTAAAATTAAGTAGGATATGATTTAATTCAAATGTGAATAAATATGGAATGAAACATGATACAAATCTCAAAATATGTGTACACTACTATGGCCAGCACATTGTGTCCAAAACATTCCCCTATTGAACACCTGTGGGACATCATCAAGCAATGTCACAGTCCATTGTGTCCAAAACATTTCCCTATTGAAACCTGTGGGACATCATCAAGCAATGGTATAGTCAATTGTGTCCAAATCATTCCCCTATTGAACTCCTGTGGGACATCATTAAGTAATATCACAGTTAATTATGTCCAAAACATTCCCCTATTGAACACCTGTGGGACATCATCAAGCAATGTCACAGTTAAATGTGTTCAAAACATACCCCTATTGAACACCTGTGGGACATCATCAAGTAATATCAGTCAATTGTGTCCAAAACATTTCCCTATTGAACAATTATAGGACATCATCAAGCAATGTTACAGTCAATTGTGTCTAAAACATTCCCCTATTGAACACCCATGGGATATCATCAAGTAATATCAATCATGTCCAAAACATTTCCCTAATGAACAATTATGGGACATCATCAAGAAAGGTCACAAATAAATATATCCAAGACATATGGCAGGATTAGGCTCTGTATAACAAGACGGATGGTACAGAATACCCTAAATTCCTACTGAACATATAATTCAGAGGTTGTCATAGTGCATTCATGGATGTTCAGGGAACCTCAAACCATGATAGTTTTATGCATTATTAATGCTTTATTAGCAACTTGAGTTAAACAAGCTGTACACTTTATGTCCACGGAATTTTGATTCAGCCATTCCTCGTTTGATGCTATGCTAGTCACAACTATTACAAACATAACACTGTTCCTGTTATCTTTTATTATTATTAAATAATCCCTACATATTTTGAACAGTATATAAACAACCCCTGAAATTGCCCATGGCAATCAGTAATGCTGTGGAGTTTTTCACATTTTTTGCTGCAGACTAAAAAAAAAGTTCAAGGTGTATTTTTTTTAACAAACTCAGAGTTGAGAACACATGAACGCTAAAATTGTTGTAGAAAATGCTGTGGACACCATTTCTTCACAGCATTTATTTTGCTGTGGACATTTTCTTAATTGCAGGGATTGTATACTATAAGGGACACCTGTCCGTTAAATCCAAAACGTTTGGATTCCATCGTAGCCAATGATCTATGGTATTTATAAACAGGCTTCATGAGCATGTGTTTTATTTAAGTTCAAGCTTGTGTGTATGCCGTAACTGTGTTTACCTGTAGGAACGTGAGCAAGCTAGGACTAAGGCTGAGGCTGAGGCTGAGAGAGGTTATCATGCTAAGGGTGAGGCTGAGAGTACTTATCATGACCCATTTAAGGTGGGTGACAGCGATGAGGAAGGGCTACATCTGGAATCAGAGTTGGACATAGACAAGGTATCATGGAAATACTCGAAATACATCATTGCCCTCGACTCTGAGGATATACTAAACAACTGCGATGAAAGCACCTTCAGTGCAGTATCAGAAAAAGGTCAGTTGGAAATGAACATATGGATTTATCGGAATTCTGGACTCTCCACCACTCCTCATCACTCTCCACCACTCCTCATCACTCTCCACCACTCGCCACAACTACTCACCACCAATCTCCACCACTCTTCACCATTCACCACCACTCTCCATCACTACCCACCACTCTCAACTACTAACCATCACTCTCCACCACTTACCATCACTCTCCACCACTCACTACCACTCACAACTACTCACCACCACTCACAACTACTCACCACCACTCCACCACTCACAACCACTCTCCACTACTCACAACCATTCCCCATCACTACCCACCATTCTCCGCCACTCACCACCACTCTCCACCACTCACCACAACTACCTACAACTCTCCACCACTCACCAGCACTCTCCACAATGACCTACCACTCTCCACCATTCTCCACTACTCACCACAACTACCCACCACTCCACATCACTACTCACCACTCTCCACCACTCCACATCACTAACCACCACTCTCCACTTCTCACCCCCACTCACCACAACTACCTACCATTCACCACCACTCCACATCACTACCCACTACTCACCACCACTCCACATCACTACCCACTACTCACCACCACTCCACATCACTACCCACTACTCACTACCACTCCACATCACTACCCACTACTCACCACAACTACATATCACCCCACCACTACTCACCACATCTACCTACCACTCACCACAACTACCCATGACACCTCATCACACTCCACCACTCACCACATCTACCCATGACTCTTCATCATACTCCACCACTCACCATGACTCTTCATCATACTCCACCACTCACCACAACTACCCATGACACCTCATCACACTCCAGCACTGACCACAACTACCCATGACTCCTCATCACACTCCACCACTCACCACACTCCACTACTCATCACACTCCACCACTCATCACACTCCACCACTCACCACAAATTACCCATGACTCCTCATCACACTCCACCACTCACCACCACCCACCACAACTACCCATGACTCCTCATCACATTCCACCACTCACCAACAATTACCCATGACTCCTCATCACACTGCACCACTCACCACAACTACCCGTGACTCCTCATCACATTCCACCACTCGCACCACTCACCACAACTACCCATGACTCCTCATCACACTCCACCACTCACCACAACTACCCATGACTCCTCATCACACTCCACCACTCGCCACCACTCACCACAACTACCTATGACTCCTCATCACACTCCACCACTCATTACACTCCACCACTCATCACACTCCGCCACTCATCACAACTACCCATGACTCCTCATCACACTCCACCACTCGCTACCACTGCCCACTCTCCACCTCTACCCACCATTCTCCACAATTCATATACTGTTTAAGATGTTAGGGTAGATTCATTTTCATCACTGGTTCCACAAACTGTACTGAAGCAAAAAAACAACAACTACATTTTCTCTTAAAATAACAAAAATGACAAGTGAAAAGTTTTTTAAATGGAACAAAATTAATAGTGTTTTTTTTCCTTTTTGTTTTTATTTTACAAAATATTGACCATTTTGTCATAACTTCCAGAAGAATATATGCAATGAGTATACTCAGTTACACCACAGGCAATTGAAATTATAACTTTATTCATGAAATATTTGACTGCATTTATTTTCTTATCATATATTTACAATGTTGTTTTTATTTTTGTAAGCAATGTCAGAAGAAAGAAATAGTAATGCGCTGGAGTCTATGACACCAAGTCCAAGGGTGATCAGTACACCACCAAAGAAAACCTTTCATACTGAAGATTTACAGACAGCTATAGCAAGGGGGTAAATTATTTACTTTCAATTTCCTTGTAGTTAAAATATATTACAAAATGTTTCTTTGTTTGTTGATTGTCCAAACAGAGTTCCCGAGGTCTTTAAAAACCTGGAAAAGTTTTGAAATTTGCAAAATAGTTTTCAAGAATCTTGAAAAGTTTAGAAATTTGGTGAAAACTGAAGTCATGGAACAAAAAAAATTCTGCCTCAGCCAAGATTTTTTCAATCATTCTTATCAGAGTGCTGGCGATTACTTCTTGTGATGCTTTATGTCCCTGAAAACCATGTTTTTCACCATTGAAAGTCTTTGATGTTTTTCCTTCCTAAAGAGTGTAAATCCTGTCTTTATGCAGAAAGAATATTTACTTTTTCCAGATTTCAATTTTAGATCATGGCAGTGTGATACATATGTACATTTTTACAGATTTGTGTGCAAAAAGGTCATTAAAAGTTTTGAAATGTCATGGAAAAGTGATGGTTAGGTTTTGAAATTTGATTCTTGGAAGTCTGCAGGAACCCTGCCCAAATATTCTAAATATTGTGAAATAGTATGACTTCTTGTTCAGGGGTTGAAATTTGTTGTTTGAGGGGCTAGGCAGTTATTGCTTTGGGTGGCTTTAGGATAAAGAAGACACATCAGGGTAGAACAGCAAATATAAAATTCCTGTATGAGGCATGATGGCAAGTGCCTTAATACTAATGTGAAATATTCTTGTTAAATGTGTATGAAAAATGGCAAGTACATTATGCATTTGATAATGTGAAAACTGTGATCATACTTCTTTGTGAAACTTAGATCACAGGAACACTGTGTTGTATTGATAATGTATTGTTTATTTTAACAGAAAACTCTCTAATATAAAATCTGAATTTGAAAAGCCGTCAACACCAGAAGTGCATTTTGAGAAACCGAAATTGGTTGACAAAGAAAAGACAGGTAAGATGGGTGTAATCTGTAAAATTTAATTCATATGTAATGTATTCTTATTTTCATTGTTTACATTATCTGAATCCCCTGTATTAATTTTGGGTTTTTTAATGCCTTACAATGTATATCTTTACTTTTGAATAAAGATTATAAACAAATGCAAATGAGAAGTTGTGAATGTTATCTTTTGTCTATAGACAACTTGCCACAAATCTTCTACACTTCATAACTATTGATTATTACCTAAACATCATTAAGTATCATTAAACAAACAAATTAAATGAATCTGTGGTTGTTAAAAAGGTGTAAATCTTAGCAAAATACATGTCCAGGATATGTTTCTTATATATAAAATGATTGGCTTTTTTAAAAATTTATTTAACAAACGCCTCCCCTCCCCCTCAGCACAAAAGTAAACATCAGCTAATGGCTTTTTCTTAATTTTTATGTATTTATTATTTTAAATCTTTCTTATTTAAATTTTTGTTTCTTTTCTTTTATTACATTTTTTATTATTTTCCTTCTCTAACTATAGTGTGACCGATGTTTATTTAACTTACAGGTGCAGCCAACTTACAGGTATCTCTGAATGCTAGACTAGTTAAAATAGATAATTTTATTAGTAATATTTGATAGAGTCCCTGAAAGCTAGACTAGTGAAAAACAGAATTATTTTTGCAGAGTGTTTTACTAGTTTCACTGCAAGCTAGACTAGTAAAAAACTAAATATGTATGTGTAATGTTTGACTAGTTTCACTGCAAGCTAGACTAGTAAAAAACTAAATATGTATGTGTAATGTTTGACTAGTTTCACTGCAAGCTAGACTAGTAAAAAACTAAATATGTATGTGTAATGTTTGACTAGTTTCACTGCAAGCTA
>JAULBS010075949.1:0-20293 GCA_032355785.1 Symmetromphalus regularis
ATTTATTACATATTTTGGGTCGATTTATTTATAATATTCGTGATAATTTAAAACGATGACATTTTTTTATGTGATCGATTCTAATTATATTGGGATATTTTTGCACAAACTGAGAATTACCGAACTCAATGGGTTTTTTTGGAGCGCAATTATTCACGCTCCTTGGTTGAAATCTACAGGTGCGAACGCGCGCCTTAAATGTGAAACCCTGTAGTACGCTTAAATAATCACCAAAGTTTATTTCACATGCACTTTATAGATGACAGGAATACACATACCACTCTCTTAGATTGTGAAGTAGCCCAACGGCAATACTAATAACCATCATATTGTTGCTGTGTACTCTAGTTGCCTACAAGCTGATTCTGCTGAGTGACCCATCAGAACTAGTGATTCCTAGCATCAGGGATTGGTCAAAGTAATGTTTGTTTTATTTAATGATGCCTCTAGAGCTTTTGAATTTTATCCTATCATCAGCTATTGGACATCAGTCATAATTATGGTCATTCTGACGTATTTGTAGAGGAAACTCTTTCTGATAATCAGTCTTTTATAGGCACAGTCCCATAGAAAGGACAGCTCATACTGTGGTCTTTGATCACCCAGTTGTAGACGTGGCAGAAAAGGCGATAACATGTTTTTATTATTTTTGTTTTTACAGCAAAGGTGTTGTCAAGTCATATCAAACAAACTTTACATTTGAGTGGGATCTACGTGCAGGTGAATAATATGTAAATTTTGTTATTCAGTGTTTATAATGAAGTATGACGAATACAAAAATATGTTTTGAAATAAGTAAATCGAATGATATTCATGGCCATGAAATGGGCTTGACTGCCCTTTCTGGTATTCCATGATGCTCCTACTTTACATCGCCCTGCAGGAATTCTGATAATTGTTTTATTTTCTACTTTATAATAGACTGAAACAGAAAAAGTGACAGCTTGCACAAATCGTCATTTTGTGTTAGACTGATCCCACACAACTGATTAAAAACAATATAACATTCTTTGTTTTGGGGACATTTTTAAAAAATTAATTTTTCAGTACATTTACATACCCCAGTTTCAAAAATGATAATCTGTATAACAATTACCTTCAATAGATTCTATGAATTGTTCATAATGTGTCCTCTACACAGTTCATATTTTGCTTATCACTACTTAATATTTAAAATGTATTATTTGTAATGTTTAGATTGAATACGATATTGTGAATATTTCATTGTCACTACAAATAGACGTTAATATTTAATATGTATTATTTGTAAAATTTACACTGAATACGATATTGTGAATATTTCAGGAAGTTATTTCACACTGCATATAGATGAGTTGGTGGAGGTCAATGAACAAATACTCAGAGGGTAAGGATCATATTGGATAATTCACTTGATACCCAACCAAGTGGGATGTAGCTTAAGAGGTTGAGCGTCATCTTCAGGTATGACAGGTCATGAGGTTGATCCTCTTTATCAGACCTATTTGGGCCATTTCTTGTTACAGCAATTGGTACATAACTGGTGTAACAAATTGTATGTAAAAGATTCCTTGCTGCTAATGACAGAGTAGTCTTCGTGGCAGTAGCAGTTTTCTTCTAGGACCATGAGTTGAAAACAGTGTGTATCTGACACTTAATGGTTGCTGAATAAATAATGTGCTGCGGTGTTAAATAAAAGTTCTTTTCATTCTTTCTTCATCAACAGCTTTTAAAATACTCATTTGTCCATCACGTGGTATCCCAAAGTTTTGATTAGGTCATGATACTTAGGACTGGTGGAAGTTATTGAAAGGAATTTAAAATATATATTTTTTTGTTGTATTTGTCTGAAACTTGGTACAAAGGTTGTCCAAATATTAAAAGATGTATTTTAAAAAGTTTCTATTGTTGTAAATTTTTTTAAATATATGTATTTTAAAAATAGAAATTTAATATAAAAAATTCAATAGTATTTAATTCAAAATAACAAAATATATAAAGGAAAGCTCACCAGACCAAAGAAAACTCTAGTCAAGCATTGTATGAAGTCTTAGCTGCTTTTATTTGAAATCAATATTTGCATTTATTTTAAGTCAATTTATTTTGTACAGACGTGATTGGAAACCAGGCAGTAAGGAATGTAACCAGCTGAGGAGAAAAATGGTCTGTCCACAGTCTTTCTTCCGTAGCGTGCATGTCTTGTCCAACGAAGCTGTCTTTAAAGGTATTTATATTTTTCATTTCTGTAAAGAAATTATATACATTGATGTTTTACTATAAACAGTGGAAATAGGAAGTATTTGTTACACCATTGTCTAAGGTAGAAATGTGGCTAAAATTCAATAATATGATTATTTCTTTATATGGTTTAAAGAGTATACCAAATTAGTTCCTGTGTAATATTGTTTATATTATGAGTGTGTTTTCATTTGTACAGCACAAGCTAAAGTGAGTAATATGTACAATTGAAAACATACATAAGTTGTAATATAAATAGCATTATACAGGCATGAGTATAGTGTTATGTTTATTACATTGTGTAGTAGTGTTTATATTTCAACTTACATGTTTTCCTGGTAAGGTATAACATATCAATTAAAACTATTTAATATTTTGCCCATACATAATTTAATGATGTTAAGTTTTAGTAAGATTACAGTGTTTGAGATACAGACAATTTAGTAATATATAATACAAATAGTTATAAGTAACAAGAAATATGAAGTGCTTTGTTGTTCTGTTGCAGGGAGATCCTTGTCAATGCTGATTGCTCCAAACCACTATACTGCCATCCTGCTGTAGACGTATAGAAACCAAAGACTCACTGTCATTCAGTTAACTCATCATTGGTGTTTGTTTCGTTATCAGACCTTTTTAAGGCATCCTTTGAAGCATTATATCATTTTTTTTAAATGAGTTAACCATCTCTTTTTTAATTTTTTTTATTATTATTATTTTTTTTTTTTTGCTGTTGGCTTAATTTAAGTAATGTTGCATTTATTATGCATTAAACTTAGGTTTCATTTGGCTCTTTTTATTATTTTTTATGTGTCTATTCAGAAAGAAAGGAAGTTTTGTTTTTGATATTAGCTCTGAATTATTAGAAAAAGCTGGTGATGCAGTATTTAAAACTGTGTAATAATCTAAATAAATTAAAATATTGTTTGAGAATTATGTATTAGGAGAATTATGTATTATGTCTGCAACCAGAAATAGATTTGGTTTGCTGTTTTGTAATGTTTATTTTTCAAACACTATAGTATGTTGCCAATGTGTTCTATTTTGAACTTTATTATGAGAATATAGAGAGGTAATGCCATGAAGCTGGTTAATTCTTTTTATTGACAGTGTCTTTCTTCAAGTAGCTACTTAATAAGATGTATTAAACTGTTTGCAAATTTGTTAAAACCAGTATTATAACTGACTTTAGATGGAAAAGCCAAAAATACTAATTTAACCCTTTGAGACTCCGCTTTCACCACCTTAAAGTGCCCCAGGAACTGATATATCTCAGCAGTTAAACAAAGGATAAATTTAAAGATGGTTAATTGATGTTAACTTTTTTATTATTCATGGTAGAAGGTTGGTTAAAGTATATTTGTAAAAATAAATGAATTTCCTTTAAGAATTATATATAAATACAGGTATTTATTGTATTAATTTCTTATTATAAGTATATAAAATTTCTATGAAAATCTGTTAACAAATTGACCCATTTAGAAAATCTTCTAATCTCAGACAACGTGCACATGTCTCGGAAGTGGTATGACATCTTATATTACATTTCGATACAAAATTGGCCGAAAATTGACAAAAAAACTGAACATTTTCACAGCAAACCATGTTACGTTTCTAACAGGATGTTACCTAAACTGTGTATGTCAAGTTATGACAAATTTGGCAGTAAATACAAGTTAAAAAGACAACTTGATTTCCTGTTCTGAAGTCTGAACGGTGTTTTTTTTATAGCAGGATTTCCCGTTCCAAAGTCAGAAAGGTTTAAAGCAGAAATGTTGTTTTGTTAATGTTATATAAAATTATGTTTCTGTTTTTAACTTAAATCATTGTCAAAGATTTATTACTTAAACATGCATTCATGAAATAGAGAAAAAAACACTTGACTAAACCACTATTTTCTATCAGTCCCATGTTGATTTGGTTTAGATAAAGTCTGCTGGTTTTTCTTTTTCATCGTTTTATAATGTTGTCCATTGCTGTTAGTTTTTCCTGGTATGAATTGTTCACAAGTAGTTTACAGGGGTGAGAATTGTCTGCGGAATTCTGCGGATTTTATCTCTTCATGATCGATTTTGTGAATCGCCAAAATCCGATGAGATAATTTGAGTGAGGTGAGGTCCATTTTTTTGGCCAGTTTCTTTTCTAAGCAACAAAAAAGAGCCCGATCTCAGGCAATAATGTTTTCTGGAATTTTTTTTTTTATTATTGAATCGGCTCCTGCAAAAAACAAGTGAGCACTCAGTATTCTGTGAATGAGCATGCTTTGCTTCAGTTTCTTGCGGATCACTTTGGCCATATCCGACGTTCTACGGAAAATTGTGAACCACAGAGGATCTCTGGGCCGTTATTGGTCAAGAACGGTCACATGAAATCCAACATGGCTGCACCCATAAGCGTCTAAGCATGACCATAGCTCGTAAAATTCACGTTAGAGACAACTTGTTTCAATGGAATTCGGCCACAGGGATGTGGACGATATAAAATAAATTGATAAGACAATAAGATGGGCAAAAACAAATTTAAGTGGAATTAGTTTGAGGAAAACGACCTTCAAAGTTCACCAGAATGCACCATTTCCCTCTCTCTTTCAGAAAAAGCTCCTACGTTGGATTGGTTGCTTTGTTCCCTTGCAAAAAATTCCTTTTTTTTTAAATCCTTAAAAAAGGCAAATGAAAACGAAGTGTGCATTCTTGTTGCTTTACCATGAAATATGCCCTTTGACCATGGACATGGTCTCTGACCTTTGTTTTCATTTAAACAAAAATTTCAGCTGTTTTTCTCATTTGCCATTCTCACCCGTGTTTAACAAATGATTAAGAGAAAATTAAATTTCAAAAATGTTTTTTTTAGATCAAAGCAAAATTTAATCTGCGATTTCTTTATCTAATCAAATCAAAACTTTAGTGATTTCTTACAAAGATATTTAAAATATATTCCTCAATGTGATTAGCTTAACTGGGCTAAGATGTATAAAATGTTTTATGAATTTAGCATCTATATGGCTAACAAATCCGTTTTCTTGTCTTTGGCAAATCATTGATACCACAAAACTATAATATCTGAAATAAATGACATGACCATGTATTAGATGTTATAGACATCTGGATTTATTGACATGGGTCTATTTTCATGTTTATGTTTGGTTTATTCCACCATTTTCCATTTGTTTTTAAACCAAAATATTTATGCATGGTTCTCTTATTGATTCTTGCAATTCCATAACAGCCTTCATGTTTAAAATGTATGCTAAACATTTATCTAAAATAGCAATAGTGTGACTGTTAATGTGCATGAAAATTATGTGACTGATATAGTATGGCTGGCTGGATTTTGTTGCATCAAATCTTTTGTTTGTTGTACTGTTTGTTAATGATAGGTACTATGCATTACAGATGTAATAACACATGAAATAGTTTTAGCTTGTTATTTATAAAGAGTAGTAAAATGAGTACAAGTTAAATAATAGACAAAACATGCAATGTGCAACTTAAGGTTTATCTCCATAGTGCTAGTCAAATTGTGTTTTTCATTTTCAATCCATTTCTATAAACTCTTAATATATATTTTATCATTAAATTGTTTCATTTAGTATTTGAAATTTTGGGGATTATTTTCTTTTTAAAGTTTTTAAAATACTTATACACAAGCAATATTACCATTATGAATCTAATTTTTTTATCACTTTAAGTTCAGTAAAGAAGATTGACTTTATTTCTAATTAGTTGAATGAATATTAATGTTATGCATTGTTTTCAAACAGTAACGAATCTGGTCAATAATTCTCATTAATGTAATTCTTGTTTTGAGTTTCATGACATTGCCTTATACTGGGTTATGGAAATGTATGCAATGATATAGTATGTATGTGTTGGTTTTTTTGTGATGCTAAATCTATTTGGCTAAATATATTTATATTCTTCCAAATGTGTTACTTATATTGTTGTGGAGTAAATGTGTATGCTATGACCATCTTTTTAATTAAAAGTCATCTTCTGGTTTGGGGTCCGATCAATGACATAATATATATATATAATATGATTCCCAATACATTTTGTTTTTTAAAAAGAGGTTGCCTTGATCATAGCATATTGAATGTGTATATTGTGTCATTTAATCAGGGCCGGTGCAGCTGCAGAGTGGGGAAGGGTGGGGCAAGTGTGACATTCCCCCAATCTGCCCTTCAAATGGCACCCCTATTCAGTGTTTCCCTCCCCCCAATATTTTAATGGCTGCACCGGTACTGTTATTTATGTCCTAAGATTTTGACAAACCACATTACGGTAAGAACAAAAATGATAGATTTGCTCATTTGTATTTTCTAATTATCTGGATTAATTGAATCTTTAATCTACCACAAATTAATATTTGAACTGAGGGCAGTGGAAAAATTGTGATTTATTTTGTTTGCAACATCCAAGAATTATAAATGAAAAGAAATTGCCTTTATTGCCAGATAAAGGCATATCTGTACTTCTGGTCATTACATTTATTAACAAACATTTATCTGGTACGCACCTTGTTATGTTTAAGTTTTGTGTATGGTGAGTGCAGCTACCAATAACATACCTGCCACTTATACTTGACACATTATTATGTATTGTTCATACCATGTTAACACATCCCACTGAAATCTCACCATTTTCATTTCACCTACTTATTTATGATGTCCTTTATTTTTCTGCATTCCTTGAACAGATTTCTAAACACTTCATAAAGAGATGCTTTTTTTTGTTTCAGTTCAGATTTTCTTTAGAAAATTAATTATGATAGTGTTACAGTTACTGTAAAATACTTCATTAGAGCAGGAATGCATTTAGGTGATTTCATGTAAATCAGTTAATTTACAAGCATTTATTTTCACAAATCTTGGCATTTAATTCTCAGTTATTAAATATTTAATGTTTCAGATTTCTTTCAGATGCAAATCACAAAAGTAAATTCCACATGAAAGTAAAGTATTTTATAGTATTTAATTGAAGTAAATAAAAATATTTCATTTATGACTTGAAAGCATGATAATATCTTATATAAATACTAGTACATTTTCTTTAACAGGCAAGGTTTGTTTATTATTGTAATGTTATCAAATTTGATATGATGAGATGTGTTGTATCTTTTAAATCATGTGTAAGAATTGCACATTCCTATTTCTTTATTTATCATCAGGATTTTATTATTTGAATAGGTCAAATGACATTTTAGTGTGTCTGATATTGAATATTCCTTTTTGTTTTATGTTGTTCACAAGTCTTATTGGTTTTGTTACCAAGTTTGAATGTTTCATCAGTTATTCTTTGTATTTCTGTAGAAATCATATAGTTGTTACCATGTTCAACAAAACATTTTTCTTCCTTTTTCATGTTAGGTTCTTTTTATTGTTGTGTTATTATTTTACATCAATTGATGTTTATCATTTGTAACTTTAAAATGATTGTACATTTTTGAGTGAAATATTAAGGACATAAGAACTCCCTATTTGTACATTACAGAGTCCTGCACTCTTCTTTGGAGTCCTACTGTATACCAGTTTCATGGTACTAAAAAGTGAATTAATAAATTTGCAACCCATTTATAGATAATACTCTGATTTGGTGTTAAAATTGAGATTAATCTTTTTTATGGGCCATTTTATTTACTCTAGCCTTAGAACCAATTATATTTAAATATAAAAAAAAAAAAAAATTAAGTCTGTAATTTATATATTTTGTCTGCTCTAAGCCATTAAAGCAAATCTCTAATTTTCGGCAAGTTGAAACAAGTCATTAGAAATTTTAATTTTTATTTTTATATTGTCTGACAACTTGACAATAGGTTCATATTACAAACATTCTTAAGTGTGGCCGTGACAGTTTTAGGTCTGATATTAACTGAATATACGGTTATGCAACTTGTTTTCTGCATTAGTTACCAAAACGACAACATATATTGTTTGCGTATATATGGCTATACATTCAACATGGCATACGTTTAAAGTCATTCATCAGAGAATTGTTTGTGATATTTGTTATGAAGTAAATTACAATGTTTTGTAAACTTGACAAGACGGTTTCTATCGTCTTATGATTCATTGGTTAAGGTAGTATTGCTTTTTCCACATGAATGTAATTTTATGCAAATGTTTATCAGTATCATTTTGATTTATGTATGCTGCAAATGTTTGATGTTGTTAAAAAAAAGTTTTTTGTGGTTTACCATGCAGTCTCTGTTGTTTGGAGAGTTGCTGGTGTGTGTGGAACAACACCAAACATTCACTCTTGCTAGCTGTTGTTAGTAGTAAAGACAGCACTGAAAGAGATAAAGCAACTGAAAAATTTAACACTGAAGTAAAATTGTTCACATTATATTCAGTTTACACCTGGTGAGATAAACAGTTCTGAAAGAATTAACATTATAGTGAAATACTGTAAACACCACACTGAATGAGTGAAAACAGCTCTAAAAGAGCTGTACACAGAATTGAAAGAGTTAATGCAATGAAAGTGTTAACTATGCTGAAAGTGTTAAAACTGCATTAGGAGATTTAAATTAGCATTACAAGATTTCGTTTTTCTAAATCATGTTGTTGTTCTAGATTACTTGTCTGACTTCCCTGGATAGGTTCATATTAGTTTAACAGTTTGTTTTGCAATTTTTGTCCATTAATTACAAATGAATTATTTTTACCCTGCAGTTCATACAATGATACATTATTATTTTAATTTTTTTTTACTTCTGCCTCTGTCTTTTTAACAACTTCATACTCAGAAATGCACACAAATTTCCAATGTCTAAAATATTACCACACAGTTTGTAACTGGGAATGAGTGTTCATTCTACACCATTCTTCTGCCTGTTTACATTTGACATTAAATTAACACTTTCTTTTTTTCTCAACATTTTCCCAATTCTGAGCTTTTATCAGTTATCCAATTTTATGAAAAAGTATCCATATTTTTAAAGTTACCTGAGATTTGAATATGTTGTTTTACATCCTGTGCTTATGTCATTAATAGAAAGAAGTTTTAAAGGGGAACTCATGGTAGTATCATGTGAAAGTGCTCCAGAAAATAACTATTAAAAGAGAAACTCATAGTAACACAAGGTAGCAGTCCTCCAGAAAGTAACTATTAAAGGGGAACTGTCATGGTAGCACAAGGTGGCAGTGCTCCAGAAAGTAACCATTAAAGGGGAACTCATGGTAGCACAAGGTGGCAGTGCTCCAGAAAATAACTTAAAGGGGAGCTGTCATAGTAGTACAAGGTGGCAGTCCTCCAGAAAGTAACTATTAAAGGGGAACTCGTGGTAGCACAAGGTGGCAGTGCTCCGGAAAGTAACTATTACAGGGGAACTGTAATAGTAGCATGAGATTGTAGTCCTCCAGAAAGTAACTATTAAAGTGGACTGTCATAATAGTACATGGTGGTAATCCTCCAGAAAGTAACTTAAAGGGGAACTGTCATAGTAGTACAAGGTGGCAGTCCTCCAGAAAGTAACTTAAAGGGGAACTCATGGTAGTACGAGGTGGCAGTCCTCCAGAAAGTATTAAAGGGGAACTGTCATGGTGGCAGTCCTCCAGACTAACTATCAAAGGACTCATGGTTGCACAAGGTGGCAGTCCTCCAGAAAGTAACTATTAAAAGGGAACACTGTAGTGGTCCTCCAGGAAACAACTTAAAGGGGAACTATCATAGCATGAGGCTGTAATCCTCCAGAAAGTAACTTAAGGGGAACTGTTGTAGCACTAGGTGGCAGTCTTCCAAAAAGTAACTTAAAGGGGAACTCATAGTAGTACAGAGTGGCAGTCCTCCAGAAAGTAACTATTAAAGTGGAACTGTCATGGTAGTACAAAGTAGCAGTCCTCCAGAAAGTAACTTAAGTACAATGTGGCAGTCCTCCAGAAAGTAATTATTAGAGGGGATCTCATGGTAATACAAGGTGGCAGTCCTCCAGAAAGAAACTTAAAGGGAACTAGTATAAGGTGGCAGTCTTCCAGAAAATAACTGGTTTAAAATGTATTACCTTTAAAAGAGCATTTCCTTAGTTATTGCAAATTACTATCAGTCAAAACAGTTTGCTAGCAAAAACATAATTTTCATAGTGGCAGGAATTGGTTGCAGTCTTCATAATGTATTTGTGTTTGAATATAAAGAGACTACACCTTCATTTAAAAGCATGTGATAAATTACTATCAATAAAAGTAGTTTACTAGCAAGAACATATTAATTTCGTAGTGAAATATTTCAATTGCTTCTGACATGAATTGATTGTAGTTTTCATAATATAATTTGAATATAAAGATTACACCATTATTTAAAAGCAAATGACAAATTACTATCAATGAAAGCAGTTTATTAGGAGACTTAATACATCATAATATAATGACTATGGGGATGGTGTTCATAATAGAGAAGAACCTACTTAGTATGAACCTACTTAGTATTTTATTTCTGATACTAGTATTATGGAGTTAATTATGCCAATATATTTGTAGATTGAGTTGTTTATCTCAATAGAAATAGCAGAATATATAAAATATAATGCACTTAAAAAGGACTATGGGAATATGGAATTACAAGCATTACATCAGAAACATGCAATTCTTCCTCAGTCCAGTAAATTCTTCCTCAGTCCAGTAAAATTAAATTAACTTAATATTTTGTGTGCTGGAATATCTATGTAGGTATGCTCTTTGCTGTTGAAATTGGATATACTAAAATCACAATAAATAGTTTTAGTAAGAATGTCATTATCTAATATCAATTTTAGTATGTAGAAGCTAGTTGATTTTGATGTGAAATGGTCACAGTAACACTAATACTGTTTTAGAACTGTTAAGTAGATATGTTAGATGTAAATGTTACATCACTTTAGTCTGATGATTTTTAAAGCTATAATTTTGATGAAATATATATATGAAAATGTTGATTGAAATGAGTAAAGAATGAGAATGTTAACTTCAGAAGTGATATGTTAGTGTTATGTGCTGGAGCAGAAGGAAGATTTCTAAACATAAAGGAAGATTTTAAAATAGATATCCCTTCTATTGTAGTTGTAAATAAAACTTGTGCACACTCATACACGTACACACAAACTGCACATCAACACTCACCTACATGAGTTAAATATTAATATAGCGATTATAAATTCAGATATCAGGTAGAAAGTAAAAATTTTGACTCGTACATATTAAATATTTCATTTCCAGTTCTTTCTATTGTATATGCACTTCATTTTTTATTATTATTATTTTTTTATCATGCATGTATTCTGTTACTAGATATGTTTATTTTATCATTGTATTTTAAGTTTGTACTTTTTGACATACAGGCACACAGACCCCTTCCACCTAGAAGTCCAGAATTCAAAGGGAATAATCCCCAGAATGGAATCCAGTGCTCCAGTCAGGACAGCTTATTTTACTATGTGACCATCTCATTTTAAACAATACTTTTACCAAGACATCATATTGTTTGTTTTGAAATCATTGTCATTGTGTGTGGAGTTATGAAATGTGAAATCAATATTTTTAAAATGATTTACTGTGTGAAAGTGAAGACAATAAACCTGGAATTAAACCCTGGTTTGTGTTGAATTACAGTTATTTGTTACAATAAAACGATCTTGATTAACATTGCTTTTTGTTGTTTGTTTTACATATCTTCAGTAAGATTTTGGTGCATGAACTTATTTTTTTCTGATTTCAGATCCATTTATTAATGGTTTTATGTAGTTCTAGGTAAATGTCAAAACTGGGGAGTAACTCGTGTTGGCACATTGTTAACGTACCAGTTTGAACGTGCTCCCTTCAAATTGGCGTGATGCATCTGAATTTATAACGGGAGACTAATTCCAGAAAATGTTCTTAAAACCGTGTCGAACCAGTTTGTTAAAAGCATACACCTTTGGCGTCATCCATAGTTCCATCATTTTCATAAGCGTAAAAAACGTACATGGGGGGTGGGGGGGGGGGGCGTTAACTGGCAATGTAAGCTTTTTAAAATGAAATTTTATATTGACTATAATACTATTACGAAATCAATATTTTTTTCCTTTTCAGTTTGTACGCTTTTGGAGAGGGTCAGGAAAAAGTAAAAAATGGATGACCTCGTAGGATTTTTAATTAACAAAGTCCTCTTCAAAATTAAAACCAATCTGTCTTCCTCATCTTGAAACATGTTTTACTAATGAAAAAAAAAGTATAGCTGCAGTTCTATAAACTCGTTTATTTATCGATGATAGTGCTTTCACGTTTCTAAAATCTATAAAAGGTATTGTATCACCGATTCCCCACATCTGATTAATCTGGAGGAATTATTTTCTAGTCTGCAATATCAGTAACAGAACATCAGCAGGTTTACAATCAGAAACATCATCTAAACTGGACCCAGACGTCAGAAAGTTCTTATATTGATGGAAATACACTCGATTGCTGCATTGAATCCACTTGTATCCACCATACTATGACAAAATCATCTAGCAGTATATTCATAAAATAATAATAAATGATGATGATGATTATTATTATTATACCAGCCAGACAAAATATAATATGAAGGATAAGAACTTAACTGTTAAATGTTGGTGTGTCACCAGCATGTCTCCGAAGTTTTCCGTACTTACGAGTTCAAGTAGCTAATTGAAGTTGCAAGTGTCAGGAAGCGACACCATTATATCCCACAGACCGAACACTTGGAAGACATTTTGCCACCAATGCAGTCCTGTGCATGACGTACAATTCAAGCTCAGTGTATTTGCTGTGGTGAATTGTTTGATGTTAAATCATCATGCACATCCACATACCCATTTTACTTCTTGGGCTTTTCCAACAAAGCATTTCCCAACAAATATGTGAGTATGTTAAACACATGTAATCTCTTATATCATTTTAAAATTGGGTGAAGTTTAATTTGCCGAAGACGCATACGTGGTTACATTTACGCAAAATAACATTCGAGATTTTGTTAAAAATTATTCAAAATGTCCATACGATATAAATTATATTTATAAATGCAACGATTAATCGATGTTTTAGTGTTCTGTATATTGCATTATGAATCAACTAATTTCATAACAATTTTGATGTTGGGTGTTGTAAATAATTTTTCGTTTCGTTTACGTCAGAGTGTAATATTATTAGCGTTTAATGAAACAAGATTTTGAAAAATATTACGTATGTCCACTCTTTGGCTCTAAGATAATCGATACGATACTGGCAAACCCTCTATTCTACTGCTAAATCCCACCCTCCAACAAGACCATGGAATGGTCATGGGTTCTTTAAACGAAGATTTCAACTTAAGAGCACATCAAAAAACAACCTTAAACTATGGTTGTTTTATTTTATTTATATTTATTAGTTCATTTATTTTTTGTTATTATTATTTATTTAATTATTTATTTATTTTTGTTGTTGTTGTTATTGTTCTTATTATACTTTATTTATAAATATCCTCGGAATGAAAACCAGAAAAATATTGAGAATTACGATAATCCCATACTGTAATACCAACAAGCAACATGTATGATGAAAGTTAAAAAGTTATAGATGAGCATTTTTCATTTTGCTAAAATATTAGATGTACAAGCACAGGTACGCATAACTATCGAAAAAGATTGCAAGTCATGAAATATGTCTTAAAAAAACAAAACAAAACAAAACAAAACAAACAAACAAACAAAAATCCCAGCCGAAGTGAGCAAGACTGATTCAATTAATAGTTAACTTGGACAGTCATTCTGACCAATTCTTTACTGAGATCAAATAATCTTTGTGATTACCCGTCAGGTGAGCCTGTTTGATGTGCGTTATTGGTTCATGTAGATGTTTTTATTGTCTGATTCAATATATTTGTGTACCTGTTAAATATTTTAGCAAAATGAAAATATTTCATCAACAGAAGGTAACTGTTATATTTTTATTACGCATGCAGTTTGCATTATATTATTAGTGCTAATATATTCTTAAAGTTTTCATTCCTGAGAAGAATCATATTTAATAAGTAAAAAACAGTTTGGAAAATGTTTGATTTGTACTTCAGTGGTATCTGATCGACAAAACTATTGCCATGTTCAAAACCATCTACAGGCCTTTACTATAGAGTACATTATTAACCAAAGTCAGATACACGTCTTAGTACCCATAACATCACTTTTTCAACTCGCAGCTAGGGATCAATTTCCCACAGACACATACAAAGGTGACTGATATAAAAGTTCTTGACCGATGCCTGGAACTGTAATAAGCCCTGTATGTCCACTGAAGGAGATAGCCATATCAAGGATGACAGACAGGTGAAATATCTGGTACTGCTTTTCAACTATTCGCTCCTATTATTCCAGACGTTTTATTAAAAGTACACAAAACTGGGTTTCTTCAAATAGTGCTGATTATTGAAATGTGGAGCAGACATGACCACAGTGAGGAAACACTTACTACTCGCGTACTTGTTTGGATGGCGCGTTTCCTCTTGGTTTACACTTGACATAAATCTCGTCTTGCCATTCACAGCGCAGTGTTCTCGTTCACATATATTCAGTTAAACACCAAGTTTAGTTTAACTAAAATATCAATATAAGGCATTCTCGAAATATTACACGATTAGCTTTCAGCTTTTTTTCATTTCAAAATGAAGTTTCTGGTGTTTATTTTGTTGATTAAAACAGACGAATAAGATATTTCTATTTACATGTTTAAAGCAAAGCAACATTTTAACACTAGCTACAACCATAGCACACATGCATCATGAGTAAACTATTAGAATTAGAACGACATAGCCTTTTTTGTATTGAAAACAGTATCTCTGTACACAATAGTCCAAGTGATATTTCGACAAGACCACGTGCAGATTCTATCAGGCATTCATCACAGTTTTATATATCACTTTGAGAGACAGGATACTCATAAGTAGCTCATGTTTTTAAAAATTATTATTATTATTTTTTAATCATTATTTAAGAATCTACTTAATTTTAGGTCAGTCCTTAACTTCTTTGAATGAAAATAAAAGTGTGTTTTATAAATGCAAAGGAACTACAGTTTCATTTATTGACAGATTGTTACGAGCTTAACTATGTTGGTTTCTTTATTTGCAGTTTTAAATATAACCATATTTTTACCCCCAAAAGCCAATGTTTGTTTGTGCTGGGAGATTGTTGAACAAATATCAAATAAATAAATTCTTTATTTTCAGTAACATCACATTTAACCGGAACTGGCTTATCATTTAAAGACAGATTATTACAAGTTAGACTGTTTTGTTTTCTTCATTTTCAGTGACATCCGATTTAAGTTTGAACGCACGTGCGTTGTCCTCGGATGAAGCTCTTGTCACCTGGACGTTCATTGGAGATGTAAACATCAGTAGTTTGCGCCTGTCTATCGCGATGTCACCGGCGATCAAGTGGAAGACTTTCCAGCCCAGCAGACGACACTCAGAATTCCGGTTACAAGGATTGATGCCAAGTACTCTGTACTTCGTTAAGCTGGAGGCACAGCTTTCTAGCAGCGCTACTAGTCTAACTTCAATAACCCATGTTAAAACACCACCTTATGGTTTGTGTATAAACCTCTTCAATAAACTTAACTAAATGTACCAGTATACACCAATACCCTCTGTCAACGTCTTCTATTAGTAATTAACAAACTTCATAATAGTAGTAAGCAATGTACAGTGGTAACAGGAACAGTCATCGTACAGATAGAATGCATGTAGTATGTCAAAATATTAATAATTCGTTCTTCCAATTTGGCCAAAATATATTTTGTCTTGGTCATTTTGTTCATAAAAAGGATAATATTAAAAATATAATCTTTTTTTAAAACAAAATATCCTATCTTCACCTAGTAATATCAAGGGCGGTATCATAGGAAGCGCGGCTAAACAGTTATCTCCTTGAAGTACGTTAAAAAATAACCCTGTCTCCCTCAACAGACGTCATTTAAGCATTATCCTGTTATTAGTGAACATTTGATTGCAGGACCTCAACCACCTGCTAGAGTATCAGTGAAGAAGTTAAACTACGGTACATTTGAGGTTTCGTGGTCATCATCTGAGAAGAATGGAATATTAGGATATCTGCTGTCCTATGCCGAGATGGATGTCAATGATCAACCCACGGGCGAGATACACACAGAGCCTGTGTTTGGAACATCAAGATCATTCGTTGTGGAGGATCTGAAACCCTACTCGCGGTATAGATTCCAAGTCTCGGCGTTGTCTCGATACGGACAGGGTGCGAGCAGCTCTCCCGTGTTTGTGGGCGAGAAACGTACACGTAAGTCAATCAACCAAGTTAGATATTAGTTCAATAGCTCATATATACTAAAGAATACTACAATAATTTTACGTCCTCCCGGTGTGCGGCCTGTGCCATGGGGAGTGTGGTTTTTATTTTTTGTTATATTTTATTTATATTTTTCCTATCGTGAATTTGCTCAAAAGAAATTCAGTATAGGTGTTCACGTATATTCATTTTGTGGAATCTCACAAATTATATTTAGTACAGACGTTCATGTGTATTCATTTTGTGGAATCTCACAAATTATATTTAGTACAGACGTTCATGTTATATTTAGTACACGCCTTTAGTTCTAAACCTTTATTCACTCCAGAAGATAAGTATTCTGTATGTTCAAATTAACACAGATATAACTCAGATAATTGTCAATCGATTAGCTATAAATGTGTCCACTCTTCTTGTCCACTTGTATTCAGGATGTTAAGTATTTTTACAGAGTTGACAATTAAGCCTTTATGTTAAGTCCAACTGGCCTTCAAAATAAGCCTTTTTGAGAATGTACCATTTATATATTTCTAGCACGTTCGACTGAATGCTAATAGTTCTATTAATGAACTGAATATTAGAATCATTTTCAAAAACGTAATAGGCATTCTACTGTTATTTCATAATACGCTCGTATCATTGTACGTTCTTGGCACCTATGTGTACTGTCAAATAACAAAAATAACACATCGACTCCTTAATGTCAGAATGTGCTTTAAATGTTGCCAGCCTAATGGTGCCAAAATCAAATCTCAGCTGGTCCCAACTGTATTATGGTTTGTATATAAACCTCTTCAATAAACTTATCATATAAGCAAAAAGTGGTTACACTATCGGAATCTCGGCTGGTAGGTTCTGGGGTCAAATCTCAATCAAGGCATGCTAATTTCATTCCCGGATAGACAGAACAAGCAGCTGAGTTGTTTGCTCAGGACAGCGTGCTTGAACAGTAGATATAAGCACGAAAATAAGTACAACCAACCAACTAAATGTTTCCAAAATATAGCTCAATGAACATTTTCAGGATGATAAAACTATTCTAAGGCCGTATCGTTATGCAAATATTAAACGAATTTCTTGCTGGAAAAAATTGTTTGGGGTTTTGTAATATAGCACAATTAGCACCTTCTGGCTGTCAAAATGTATAGGACCTTCTAACTTGAAAAAGTAAGCATAATAAGGACTAGCAGTAGACTATAACACGTATATTTATATATTACAGGTAACTCCAACATCATCATTCCACCCAAAAACCAAAAGATCATGGAGGGTGGAAGCGTCATGTTCATGTGCAAGGCGATCGCACACCCTACGCCAACTATCGTGTGGAGAAAGTCAGGCAAAAAACTAACTTCTAAAATGAAAGGGATTTCCATCCTCAACAAAAATGGCACTTCCGTTTTGAAGATTAATGATGTAACTATGAAAAATAAGGGCCCATATGTATGTATTGCTGGTAACAAAGCTGGAAAACGAGCAAAGGCTAAAGGTGTTTTGACCGTATTTAAAGGAAAAGGTAAGAACTGTGGATAAACGAGTTTTATTAGATTTTGATGTTGGCTGTATTTATTAAATACTTGCACCACAATTGAGATATAATCATCACTTAATATGCAACATGTTTCAGTTTGATTATTTTAAACAAGTTCACTACGTTTCTTGAATATTTTTCAATTGTATATAAGATCAGTATATTTTTATTTGACTATTGTAGACAATGTCAAAGTGTATTAAGTTACTTTTGAACTGAGTGTTGTAAACAATATCATTATGCGTTTTAATCTAAGTAGACAATACAAATGTGGTTCACTTAGATTATTATAGACAAAAATAATGTTTCAATTTGAGTATTGTAAACAAAAACAATGTATTTTAGTATTTTAGATAATAACAATGTGTTTAATTTTAATATTATAAAGAAGAACAATGTGCTTCCGTTTTAGGATTATAGTCAACAACTGTATGCATCAATTTATTTGAGTATTGTATAAGCATTCTATGCGTTTCAATTTATTTAAGTACTGTAGACGTGAACAATGCGTTTCAATTTCAGTATTGAAGACAAAAACAATGTGTTTTAATTTCAGTACTGAAGACAATAACTAAATATTTAAAGACTGGTAGACGATAGTAGTTTGTTACAACGTTATAATTTGATTATGACGGGAAAACAAGTTTGTTTTTGTTGAATATTGGAGATCAGGAAAAGTTGTTTAATTTGCATTATTTTAGAGAACAAAAATGTTTTTCAGTTTGAGTATGGCATACGAGAGTAATTTGTTGTAATACGAGTGTTGTAGAAGATAGCAGACGATACATGTCAATATTAGCTATAGAATCTGATGTTCTGATATCTTAATTGCTCCATAATGGCATATGCTATAATTTTCTTGTCAGTACAGTGCGATTTAAGTAAAAAGTCAAATGATGGTAATAACAAAACTATTACCTTCTAAAATTAAAATTACACAATCATAATTAATCTTCTGAACAATTCCGGTGAAAAAGATACAGAAAGATTTCCATTATAAAATAATAAAATAAAATTCTCAAAAAAATTAATCGGTAAGCATACTTTTATCAGTGCCGGCCTAATACCCCAGTCACACGACCGAAATCAGTGGCAGCGAGGTTTTCGAACATATTCGAAAACCTTTCTCCGACCGATTTTGTCGTAGGAAGGTAGGCGATGTTCGTACGATGGTCTTTCCACAGGAATTGGGCGGTTGCGCGACTTGTCGGGGTACTGTACGACTGTCGGGCGATTATAAATGACCGTCGCACGACGATGTGTGACTAGTTGTGCGCGAAGTCATGCGCCTAGTCATGCATTGTCACAAAATTGTTGTGCGACGGTCGTACAATTAGTTGTGAGTTGTCGTGGGGTGACGTATATGAACATGGGTAGATTTGGGAGCAGCATCATTCTCGTGATCGTAAGACGCACGTACGACTAGTAGTGAGATTGTCTACGACAAGTGACAGACCAGTCGGCGACAAGTCCCATAGTCTGTCCGCAACCCATCGATCGCAGAAAACAAGCCCACGATCGTACAACCGCCGTGGTCGCGGACAATCGCAGCGTAAGTGTGACTGCGGCCTTTGGGGTGTGCGAACCGTGCGGTCGCACCAGGCCCGCAATATAAGTGGTCCGAAAATAAAATGATTAGCAATGAAAAACAATTAGACGTGTCATGAGAGGCCCGTACAATATACTCTGCATAGGGCCCGAAATATATTATCTAAAATTTTACCAAAATGTTTGTTACTAGGTTTTGCCATGAAACGGCAGGTACTTGTGTGCGTCAGATTTTAAATGCAAATTAACATTATTTACTATACAGCACCCGCTGGCTACCCTGTAATCACTACGACGAAACAAACGACAACGGCGTATGTAGGAGCCAATGTCACCCTGGATTGTGAGGCGGCGGGAAAACCACCACTGAATGTCGTCTGGTACAGAAACTCGTTTCCAGTCCGTCTCCTGGCCGATAGGCGACTGACAATGACGTCTGACGGTAGTTATTCTTTATCATATTACAAGTTGTATCAAGTATATTGAACTATATTAAATGAACCGTCAAATGTGAAAAACAACAACTTGACATGACGTCACTAACATTGTATAACATAGCAATGTTAGACTTTTAATTTGACGTCTTTGATGTCATCTATTCTCATACCTTAATACCTGATTTTTATAAGTAATTATTCGTTATTTGAATATGTTTTTCAGTTTTTGCCATGCTGACATAAAGTATATAACGACGTAAAATACGTTTAAAACATTGAAAACACTGATTTGAGATAT
>JAULBS010075960.1:0-20289 GCA_032355785.1 Symmetromphalus regularis
CGATATTGCACAGCGTTGACAAGTCTTATCAGGCGACAGCATTACAAAGAGGGGTAACTCTGTCCTTTTTAACATTCAAAACATTTCGGCCATTTCCGGTAATATTCGTATCTTGTTCATCATTTTATCTTTGATAAATATTTTTTTGCAAATATGATATTTATATTAAGTTAAAATAAATATATTTATAAAATAATAACTGAGTACCATAAAAATACATTATACAAATAATTACCTAACATCCCCAATCTATATAGATTTGTCAGACATCTGCAAAATAGTTGTCAAATTAACAGTCTCAAAATGTAAAAAAATTACTTTTGACTGCGGTTTAAACATTTTGGAACCAATGGACAAACATACACAAAAAATAGGACTTTTTTTTATTTCAAAAAATATCAACATTAATGACGTTATATATTTGGTTTTTTATTCGTCAAAAACCATGTTCCAAGTAGCGCAAACAGACTATAGGTGCCATCATTTGATTCAATGAGAATCTTTTATAGACTGCAAATTTGATGACATTTACAAAGAATTTTCTGGTTCAAGTAATAGTTATAACCACACTGTGTGTATCGGTGAGTGTCCTACAATTTTGCCAGTGGTGCCTCAGAGGTTCTTAGACCAAAACTGTAGGATATTAACACACACATTGTAAAGGATGAGTATAACTTACTCACACACCCACTTCCAGTCGAATGCACCTATAGCTTAAAGAAACCATGACGAGGCCGGAAGTGGGGTATGATTGTTTAAAGACCAATGAGAAAAAAAAAAATGGACTTTTACACAATATTTTCATGGATGTTTAAATTTAATAGAGGTGTGTGATATTTGCGTAGACATCACACAAAATGGTTCAGACTGACAATGTTTATCATGTATGCATATTTCTTAAATGTGTATAGCTTGTACATGGAATAAACGATTATCTCAAAATTTAGAACAGATCTTCAGTTTATTTCACAAACATGATGAGATGTTTTAATCAGATGCTACATTAATCAGGTCAAGTAAAATGTAATGAATAGCAGGGCGTCATTCGATAATCATTTTGCACATGCAGTAGACTAGTGTCCTCAACATTAGTAAGAGGCCATCTCAAAAATCCAATCCATCGCATTACATATGAAATGTCTAAATGTGTATACGGAAATATGAAAATAAACTTTTAAACAGTGTTTTGAATAGTTTACCCTTTGTGCACATGTATTAATCTTTAATAAATTTTAATTAACTTCATGTAAAGAACAGTTTGCTACTACTTTGAACTTTTTCTTCTTTTTAATGAAAATAAAATTATAAATAGAATTAAGTGTTTAAAAAATACTGATGACATACTCTCCATATGTATCATTACACCTCTACAAGAACAAATTTCTGTGAGTTTCTCAACAATCATGGCCAATGAAAATACGTTCTTGCTCATCCACGATCAATAATATATTTCTCAATCAACATCACTTTGTGATCAGCATGCCAGATGTTTCATGTTGATTGAAAGACCTCATTTTCTAAGTGGTGGATAGAAATCCCAAAGATCCATTTCTCAAATCCAAGAAAATACTTTTTAAAACAAAGCATGGATGCAGTATAAGCTGCAATAATAAAAAAAGTCTTTTGGGTGTCCCCATATTTATTACATTATTTTTACAAGACTTATTTCTTCTTTGCCACACCAACAGTTCTTCCACGTCGACCAGTGGTTTTTGTGTGTTGACCTCGCACACGCAGACTAAAAAAAACAAAAACATGATTTGATCAAATAAAGTTAAAATATAATTGTTTCATCATGATATATACTGCCAAATTCAATAAAATATGGAAGCACATTTTCTACTTAACCCAAAATGAGGGGTTAAATAACCTACAAAAACTAAGTGTTAATCACTGGCTCCTTGCCGATTCATCCAGTACATTTCAAGCACCTATTCTCTATTCAACCTCAGCTAACATATACTAAAGCTGTATACCAATGCAGTTTCAACAAGTACACACAACAGCTAATGGATTAAAATAGTATCTCCACAAAATAGGACACCAAAATTTGACAATCTTATCAAATACAAATTGAATTTTTTAAGGACCTTTGAGAATTTGCTGCCTACAGTAATTTAAATTTGTTATAGGTGAAATGCCAACCTAAATTAATTTTGAGTCAACCTGTTAAGTTTTAAAACATGAACGTGTCCTAGTGCGTATGTTGTCAAATACAGGCACAAAATGTACATTAGGTGTATTTCATTGAGAACCTTTACTGACTAATTTTTATCCAACTGCACAAAGATGCCATCAGGCATGCACCCAAATTGTGGCAATTTATTTATATCGCATCTATTACAAATGTCAAGCCCTGTAACGTGTGGTTAAAAATGAATGTGGTAAAATGAATTCAAGTCATATTACTCGAGTATGGATTAATGAATGCTTTAATACCAGCACAACAAAGATAATTCCAATGTAAACATCAAACGAATTAGAAGATATTTCTTTAAGTGGACTGTTTTGGTAGTTTTAAAGATTTATGGTTTAACTACACATGCATACCCCCAGAAGTGTCGTAGACCTCTGTGAGCTCGGATCTTCTTTAATCTCTCAAGATCCTCACGAAGCTTGTTGTCCAACACGTTAGCCAAAACCTGTCCAAACTTTCCATCCTTAACATCCTTCTGTCTGTTGAGGAACCAATCGGGGATCTTGTACTGTCGAGGATTCGACATAACAGTAATAATCCTCTCAACCTGTAGAAATGTCAAAATAAATTATAAAAGAACACAAAGAAACAAACTATTCAGATATTAACAATTAAGAGGAGATGTAGTTGTTTTATGTTATGTAGTATTTTAATGCAAAGAATGCTGGGTGTACAAAATGATTGTGCCTATACATCTTACAAAGTGTAGGAACCATATGACAAAAACAAGAAAAAATATAAAAACATCTCACTAAACAAATAAAGCTTCAACAGTGACTATTCAAAGAAATGTTAATCGATTATTATAATGTAACTAATGTGTGCAAAAATCAAGTGAATGAAATGTTTAAAAACCTTTTTTTTAAATGATGATGGGGGCTGCCATGATTGAAGCTTGGGTAGATGTAAATACCGGACTGACAAATGGCAGAATGAAGCAGTAGCAAAATAATAGGGGAATTATTTTTTAATCCCAAGAAATCCCCCAAACTGAATATTGCCGACTGACAGAAATCCGGCTATTGCCTGAAAACTATCATCTATTAAACAGTTGATGATTAATATATCAATATGCTCTAGTAGTGTCATTAACAAACACAAAGATAAACATGCTTGATCTGAACTTTTAGGGAGCGGGATCTAGCTCAAACGGTAGCATGTCTGCCTGTGAACTGGTCGGTAATTGGATCGATCCTTCTCAGTGGACCCATTTGCAGTTTGGGTTATTTTCCATTCCAACCAGTGGTATGTGGTGCATATAAAAGATCCCTTGCTGCTTATCGGAAGGAGAAGCCTATGTGGTGGCAGTGGGTTTCCTCTGATGACATGCATATGTATGACATCCAATAGCTGATGAGATAAAAATTGATGTGCTCTAGAGGCATCTTTAAATAAAACAAACTTTTTTTTGCTCTATCTTTTAAGTTATAAACACCAATAATTAGCAGAATACCTCTTCATCGGACAGTTCACCAGCACGTTTTGTTAGATCAATGTTTGCCTTCTTGCACACCACATTAGAAAATCTGCGACCAATACCCTGAAAGGAAAAATGCATCATTTTACATAAACTTAATTTCTTTAAAAATCGAAAGGGACATTGCACCATTAAACTTTCAGCTGCAGATTGGAATTTTTCTTTTAAAGTTTCAGCTCACAAAATCTTTGACTGCAATCAACAATTGTTTATGGCGGTACTGTTCAAATGTTCCAAAAATAAGAAAGTGTGGTTACTGTTATGAAATTACCATCTGATGTCATAGCAAAACTATTTAGTTGCCCTTATAATTAGGTCTTAATTTCAAATGCAGATGTTTGGCAATGCAGGAGCTGGTTCCCAAAATTTGTTATATAAGCTTTTTTTTTTAAATCTATTAAACAGGATCGCTAAAATAAAAAATCTGACAATTATATGTTTCACCTGTTGTGTTCACCATACAAACCTGAATGTCAAATGGGAAAAGGTAGTTTATTAGTAATTATTGACCTGCACTCCCCAATTCTCTAAATATTATACAGGTGTATACATGTATAAAATCATTGTTTGAAATTCCAGACCTGTAATACGATTGCTTCTTTACCTTGATAGAGGTCATTGCAAACATGATCTTAGTTCGTCCATCAATGTTGGTGTTCATAACACGCAAAATGTGCTGGAATTTCTCGGGTATAACCAACGCCTACAAGAAAATAAAAAAGAACTTGAACGTCAATACCTCTATGGTATTCTAGCTAGTAATAAATGCAGTGTATATTTTTTTCTATTCCATGTTACCCCATTTACAAGGAGTCAGATTTTATAAATGGGTTACGTAAAAGGAAATGGTTTATCCAAATTTGGTGTATAAATATTATAAATGCATAACCCAGGGTTCCATGTAGCATCTGGAAAATGGGAGTCATCATGACTCACAGGGTTTTATTTTTTCAATCACATAATTAATATCTAAATAACTGTCTTGTTTATATTACATGCATACATTATATCCATTATCCACTAGTATATCTTTATAATACAAATACGTGCATATCCATTGTTTTTTTCTTCTCATTAATAACAGGTTTATTGTGCATTTAAAAATATATATATATATCGATTGACGTTGGAAATATTTTGCGTAAACCATGATGCACATATTTTATTTAAGAGTATTTTAGCAATATATTGCGTCAAAAATGCAGGATTCCTGTGTCAAGTCAAACCCTGATAACCCATTTTAAATGTTCTTTAAAATAATAATTGCGATACTGCAGCACAAGAGTAAACATTATTATTATTATTATTTTATTTAACCTAACTTCTACAACATACATAATCTGTATTGAGACAATTTTACAAAAACAGAACTGTTCCAAAATGGTTTATTCTTTCTGATTTTTGCAAAAGATTTTATACTATTGCATTTGATAAACTGGTTGTGGATAACCAATTGGTACAAGAGGCATAAACCTACCCAGTGAGTCTTGCAGACCACTTATTTAGGGGTTGGATATGGTTAGCAGGAAATCACATACCCTGTAAATGATAAACCCCCATGCTCACATATGGGTTAGGATTAGGATTGGAGGTTCCATTTCCAGGAGGTTTTGAGATTTCCTACGAATTACAAGTGGGGGTTTGTGATTTCCAGGGGTTTGTAATTAACTGCTACACCGGTACAGAGATTAAAAAATACTATGCCTCTGTAGACATATGTACATTTAGTTCATGGTTTTAACCAGTGTGTTCTTTGTGTGTTGTTTCAGGTAGTACGTTCATTGATGTTCAATAAAGAAGCTACCATCAACGAGTCATTCTTTATGAACGAACTACTGATTTCTGTAGAAAGAAACGAACAATAACCAACTGAGGAAAGATGGTCGTCGTATAGTGTCCCGCACCTGGCTGCGAGTACGAAACAGCTGATGAGGAAGCATCTGTAGTCGCTGCCCTACTGAATCTCCATGCTCTCGCGCACACCCCAGCAACCACCAGGATGACGGGTCCAAAGCTTGACCATCCTCGCATAGACATGGGAGTCGACCAAGAGACTTGGGATACATTCGTCAGACGATGGGAGACCTTCCGCATCGGATCGAACATTAATGACGAGTACTCGTCTACCCAGTTGTTTCAATGTGCCAGTGAGGCTCTCGGTGACACTCTATTAAAGACAGACCCTAACATCATGTCACGCCCAGTGAAGGAAGTCATTGAGGCCTTGCGCTCACTCGCCGTAATACCGGTCACAAAGAGTGTCATCAGGGCGGAATTGATGCAGATAGGGCAAGGTAACGATGAGCAATTCCGAACATTCGCTGCCAGGGTGAAAGGCAAAGCTGTAACTTGTGGATTTACTACCACCGCCAAATGAACTTGTGGTCGTACTGTGATGGCTGATTACACCGATGAGGCCATTTGCGATATACTACTGGCTGGTATAAGTGACATGGACATTCGGAGAGAAGCCCTACGCATGGATGATATTCTGTCCAAACCAGTTAATGAGGTGATCGCATTCGTGGAAGGTCTCGAATAGGGCCCGCAATGCTACCCCGACATCGTCGTTAGCAACCGTCTCCATAATCAAGCATAATAAAGTGACCCAAAATAAAGTGCCAGTTAGAACGATAACGGCTCAATGTCCTGACTGTGGGAAAACGTATTAACTGTATAGAGAGAGACAGAGTGGTTGGAAAGCCAGACCATTTACAAAATGCATTGACTGTTGGCGCACAAATGCCAGGTGACACAGACACCAACTCCCCGCTGTCAAGGCCCCATCCGCTCCCAGTGGTGCATGTGCAATGTTGGATGCCGCACCTGAAGAGCCCATCCGCTCCCAGTGGTGCATGTGCAATGTTGGATGCCGCACCTGAGGAGCACATATCCCAGATATCAGTATTGAATACACCTAACAAGGTCATCCCATTTGTACCATAAAAAAACATCGAGTCATCATTGAAATAGACATGTATTATTTATTTCTTCTACGTGTAGATAGTATCATAAACACAGGATTCGGAAATGGTGACATCGTTAATTTCCGCCATTTTCCGTAATTTATTATACTTTCACAAGTACATTAGATCCACTAGCACTTAAAATCCACTTTTTCCCCACCTTGTTTGGTTAGTGCAGTTGGATAAAGGGCTGGTCTACGGTGTCGATGTACGGTGGTTCAAGTCTTCATAAGGTAATAGTGTTTATTTCTCATTGTATTTGTAACAGTATATGAATTTGTATGTGTGACGTTGTAATGTGTAAATGTAATGTATGGTTACAGGTACAGTGGAAGACAGCAAATAAGAAAAAGGAAAAAAAAAGATTTTTTTAATTTTTTTTTATTCTTTACCCCCCCCCAAAAAACATGCCCCTCTTTTTTTATGGCAGCCCCATCAAAAAATCCCTCTTTAGACACTTGGATAGAGTGATAAAAATGGGGGGTCCAGGAGGAAATTTTTCCCCAGAAAAAGTTGTTCCATCTGGAATGTTAATCACTGTCCTTGAGCTTCACTTTCACAGATTAAATCAGACCAATGTTTTCAAGTCACTTGAAGTGTGAAGAATAACCTGTAATCGCACTGTGCATAATACTATTTATTAACAGAATGTTTGTGCAATACACGATTATAATTTAAAAAGTTACCATGTTAAGTTTAATATCTTAAGTTTAGAACATTTTGGGAAGCCGTCAAAAAACGCCTGTCAAAATCATTAAAATGACAGAACTATACGATTAAAAACTAATTTTAAAAACACGTTACCTTTCCACCCGTTTCCTCAGCTAGGAGGTCGGGACTGTCGTCAATTCCATCCTAAAACAAAATAAAAACAATATATTAAATAAAATTCGTCTACAACAAGAAACAATATTATAAATCAGAAAAACAGACGACGCACACCCACCATCATGGCTGCAATTTTATCACGTGATTATTAGTGAGAAGCAGAAGTGTTAATAATTATTATTTTAAACAATTTTCATCATTATCATTAGAAGCAATAATTATTTCGTCAAATCAAACAATACATTACACTGATAGATATAGTTTGTTTTGATATAATTTAAGTTATTTGGAAAACAGTAAAAATATAATATTTTTGTAAATAACTGGTCCCTCTTTGAACGGACCTAATGGAACAGGACATTTCGTCCGCAATATATTTGGTCCAGGTTTATTTTCCCCAACTAAAACATTGAAATTAATATTGATATTAAAAGAACAGGTTATTTTCAACTAAGCTTCAACCTACTAAAACATTTGAGGTACTAATATGGGGTGTCAAGTGTAAAAAAATGTATTTAAGCTACTTTAACCCATTTTTCGACACATGTAATTTATATATGTTTTTGTATAATAAATATTTAAAAAAATACCAAATATTTATTAAATAAATAAATAATTTATTAAATCTCTGCAATATATTAAATATTTCCAACATATTAAATATTTTTAACTTATATTAAATGACATTTAGCTAAATCTAAATTATATACATATTATATCGTATACATGTAGCCCTGCTCATGTATAGATAAGCCCCGCCCAGTCCAGCCCCACAGTACATGCATATGGTGTGCGCAGACCATGACGGCTCTGTACAGATAATATGATTATACATGAGAGGGGCTAAGTACCATACATTATGATTTGTCCACTAAATACGTAGCCTACATTTCGTAAATTAATTGCGAATGATTTGTTCATGATAAATTACTTTAGCAAGACAATTTTTTTAAATAAGCTCCATTTGTGCTGAATGTTTTATGCATCTTAAAATAATTTCGGCTATGTACATCTTATAATGTGGACGAAATGTACGTGTACGTAGAAACGTTAAATTATTATTATGGTTAGGGGATCTGATGGACAAATGGTTTAAACACATATATTTTTTTGTGGTTAACGAAATACACCATAAATTAACCCCAAAAATGGGTGGACGAATTATTCGAGGATGAGTTTGAGATTGATACGTGGACGAATATTTGGTGGACGAAACGTACCGTGGACGAATTCAGGCGGTGGCGGTCTTGTGATCTTCCTTATTGAATCATTCCATTTTGAGACTGTCATATCCTGTTGTTTAGCTACAGTGCCTACACAGAAACAAGGAAATCATGGATTTGCAGTGGTTGTCTTTAAGTACTGCTGATTTGTTGCAACAGCTAGCAACACTTAATTGGATAAATACTAATGATCCAGGAATGCTGAAAGATATAACAACAATGCGAGTTGGCTATGAACTCTGGAGTCGCCTTTCTGGGGAAAGAGAAATGGAGGCCTTGCGCACACAAACAATTTTAAGGATATCGCAGTATGTCAAAAGTCACCCCAAAGCGTCAAAAGAAGAACTTAGTAAAGAAGTTGGAAAAGAAATCTGGTTATTTCAACAGATAGTTGACAAAATGTGATTGGGCAAATTCTTTTTATTTTATGGAATTAATAACATTAAATTTAAAAGAGCAACTGAGGCTGAGCAGTGAATAAAACAGTGTTGATTTGGTTAATTCTTTAATAAATATACTTTAAGAACTATTCTTCTTTCTTGCAACATAAGGTGTGGAGCGATTACATCAGTCGGGAATGACCATGTTTTCATTGTGTACTTTCATAAAGGTCAAGACTGGTATTGAACATTGTGGTTTTGTTTGTTTCCTAGTTCGTCAAGCCAAACGTATTATCGTTCCATCATCCACGTGTTTACGTGACATTGATGGTTAGAAAGACCGTGACATAATCCTGACAATCCAGAAATTGTCCATAATATATCTGCATGTTACACATAAAAAGCTACATGTAAATCATGTTTCTTTTAAATGTGAATCATGTTTATATTCTTTTAACATTTTCATTCTAAATATACTCTAATTTATAATAATATTGTCATTATCTTTACCATCTTTTGTGTCTATTTTATTTTGTATCATCTTGTTATGTTGTGTACTGTAAAGACGATTATATACATGTACTTAACAATTTGAATATTTATAAAAGTATTTCACTTGAACCACTGGCTTTGTTATTGTACATACTTAGTTGTTTCATTCATTCATTAAAATAAGCTATACTTTGTGTTTTGCATCAGGTATACACTGGGAAACAAATGCATGAATTGTATTGTGTAATGATAAATTGAGAGATATCAAATGTGTTTAAATTTTAAGGAATGTCTCTTTATTTCTTTTAGATTCATCGGGGTATGAACAAAAAAACATCAGCAAACTGTGATCTGGCAAAGCTGTTCATACAGCTTGCCAATGATTTTTTTTGTTCATACCCCGATGAATCTAAAAGAAATAAAGACATTCCATATAATTAAATTTGGGACATATATTTTTAGTAATTACACTTGTAAACAAGTTCATATTTTATTTTCATTTGTTTTGGGAAAGTATTGCAAAAATATTGCTCAAGAATATTAAAGAATAAATATTTTTTAAATGTCATAGTTCTTCCTCTGTTAACTTCTTAAACCTGGAACTTGATATCTGCAACGTGCTTGCATTCCAACTTATTTTTCATTTCTTTTATCCAATCTTCATTATTCGTTGATGTCAGTCATGATCAAATATCTCAGAAAAGTCAAAATGTCTCCATGTTGAATCCAAATATGGTGTTGGTATCTTCAATGTTGAAATTTGACATCGAAACTTGTAGTATGTGTACAAGTTTATTTTTATTTTTTGGTCTAATAACTAAATTTTATGGGTTTGGTATCCCAAAATATTATCTTTATTAAAAGAGTAGGCAGATGATTTATCTTGGTTTAATAATATTGATTTTTTAAGACTTGGTGGTCAACTAGCATGTAGTTTGTAAACACCCCTGTCAAAAAGAAGTTCCATCAGTTCCATGACTATGTCATTTTAACTTAAGTTACTGAGAAATGAACAAATCTAGTTGCTAATGGCTTGACCAATGATTCGCCCAAACTGTAATGATTAGAATAGAAATTTAATTATTTATATATGCAGAATGTCACTTTAGTGGGTCTATTTCAATTTTGCATATATTAAAAGTACTCTTACTATCAAAATGTTGTTTAAGTCTGAAGGACCTTAAAGTATAGGTAATGGGATAATGCATCAATATTTTACTAAATATAAAAAATAAATATTTACTACATTTAGAGAAAAGATTTAAGAACAGACACAAAATGTTTCAAAACATACTGGCGAATAAGCCATTTATTATACAAATGCATATATATTTGATGCACGAGAAACAAAATAATACATGTACATATATGTCGGTTGCTGAATAATAATATTATTATATCCCACTTCCGTCCTTGTCATGGTTTCTTTTGTTTTAAGTTTAGGTGTATTCACTGATACGCCTACACTTTTCAGTAACAAGTGTAGGAATATCTTACACTACTTGTTACATAAAGACATTAAATCTGCATACTTAATATTATATTATTATAACATCAATATGACAATACATCAAAATACATCTACATAGAAATTAAAGACAAACTAAAATAATTTGCCATATGAAGACGAACTATAGTCTATCAACACCATGAACATGCTCTTTATCCTACTGTGGTAATCAAACGAGTTGGTAAAATACAGATTAAAACTCCTAGTCAATCCTTTTTTTAGAGAGTAACACAAATTACGGAAAATAACAAAATTTAATTATTATTTTCTGTCTTCCTATATGATATTGTCTAGGACGTGTATTTGAAACACGTGTGCAAGTACATATCAAGATTGTAATTTGAAAACCGGGGCCCGAAGTGGGAAAGTTTTTTCACAAATTTCAGCACTGTTGTGTTTATACAACTTAAACTTATTATTGTTACATTATAGGTGATTTGTAATAAGTCTAATTTAGTAACTCGACCAGAAGTGGGCGTATAAGTAAGTTATACCCAAACTTACTCGATGTATTGGTGAATATCCTACAGTTTTGATCCTGATAACCTCGGAGGCCCCATGACCAAAACTGTAGGATAGTGTGGGTATATAGGTAATTTGTAAGTCTAATTTAGTAACTCAACTGAAAGTAGGTGTATACGTAAGTTATACCCACACTTACTCAATGTAGTAGTGAATATACCCTACAGTTTTGGTCGTGATAACCTCGGAGGCCCCACCCCACGACCAAAACTGTAGGATAGTGTGGGTATAACTATTACTTATTACGCATCCAGTACATTTTTTGATAGCCATACAGATTAAAGTTGTAAACGGGAAACATTTTGTTTTGTCACAGAATACTTGAAAATAAACCATATGTAGCATAAGCAAATGGAACAATGAACAAGTGTTAACATAATTACTTATGATCATCGTTTGATTACTCCATAGTTAAACATGTTTAACAGTAAAAGTGTTGACTATTTTTCTTCATAAGTTTATCAAAGGTCTTAAATTCCATTTTACTGAATGCAAATAAACATAAAACAAGTGCAGGTGCAAATGAACTCTATGGCATAAACTGAAGGAATTGAAAAAAAGAAAATATTAAGCTGCGTATATTGTGTTGATATAAAACTATTAATAAAATTAAGTTTTTCAAAAATTATTTTCAGTGTGCCAAAAGGTGATGGCGCACTCCATCAGATATTGATAAAAAAATCCTGAAAATCAGCTGACTTTTATTATTTATTACTGAAGCAAAGGAATTTCCAGAAAATATGGTATTAGGTGCCAAAATTATGTTGGTGCTAATATTATATATAGTGGAAATATTTCCCTTTAAGTTTGAACACTTGATGTTTTGGTCCCAAATGTCTTCAAAGATGAAAGTAGCCTAGAGTCTGACAAAAAATCCTGAAAGTACATAAGACACCATATAGCCCTAATAGGGAAGCAGTGTTATTGAAAATCAAATGCTTTTTGCTGCATTATAAAAACCTGAAACCATTTTAAAATCTGCAATGCCAGATAAATAGGAAGTCTTTCATATGTTACATAATTTTTTACAAAAACAGTTGTGCAGAAACGAAATATAATTAACAAACCCATTCAAAAGAAAAAAAAAGAAAGAAAATCTATTGCCAAGAAAGACACTCATCTAAGTGTGAGTTTATCAGCGAGTCTAGGATGTATGTTTTACACACTGGACATGGATGTCCAACAGTGGAAGAACTGTCTTTTCCAGTCGAATTCATCAATGTTCTGATGTCACTATTTGAACTGCATTGTTTATCCTTATTCTCTTTGTTTTGTTTTAAGTCTTGTGCATGAGCTGAGCTTTTATGAGCAACATTGGTTGGGGAAGATGTTTTGAGTCTTTTTCTCACAGGTTTTATTTCATTAGAATCATCTTCACTATCTGACTGTAAAGCAATCATTAAATTTTTCAAATCAGTTTTCCTTTTAGACGTTTCTTTTTCATTATTACTGAGAGAAAATGATTCAAGACTGCTTTGAGACGATGCATTTAACTTTTTCCTTTCAAGAGCAAGAAATGATCTTCCATCAGAACTGCCAAGTGTGTGACCATTTGAAAAATATTCAGATGTAGACTGTCTGGGAAAATCACTGTTAGCGTGGTGCATGTCTCCAGTCTTGCTACTTGAAGAACCAGCTTCATCACTTGTGTCCATTTTATCCCAAATTGTTTGAATTCTAGCATTACCAATAGGAGCACCAGCTGAAGGCTTTTTTGGTTTTATTACATTTTCATGTTTATCCCATATTGTCTGAATATTGATTTTTTCACTCTGTGGCTTAGGAAACCATCTATTTGAAGTGTTAATTGATTCAGGTTTTGATGAAGAGGTTTTCAAATCAAAGTCATTGACAAACCAATCATCTAGATTCTGTGTATTGTCATTATCACAGTCAATGTTCAATATCTTTGTTTTAGGGCCTTTGATCATTTTATCACCATTTTTAGTCATCTCACTAGTTTTGGTTGAACCAGATGACAAAAATGAACGTATATCAGAAATGTTCCTGTCTGTGTCATCTGAAATAATAAAAAGATAAAAATAGAAAGTAGACCATAAGATACACTATAAGATCATGTATACAACATATATATAACAAGTTTTATCAAAATATTCGGAGGCATTTTATAGCCTTTGTAATTCAAAGTAGCAATCGACAATGCCACACTAAGTGCAGTATGCTGATTTTCGTGAAATTGTCATCACATTGCCATGGCAAAATGATTTAGCATCATAACTTTGTCTGAATATCAAGGCCTTCTTTTGTAAGTTACTTTGTTTATGGATCTGTCAAACCTAAAATAGAATTACAGTGGACTCTGTCTGAACTGGCATTTTTATACACCGGATTTCTGTGTAAACTGGCACAATTTTACTATGACCTAGCCTCTGTCTATTCCGGATATCGGGTGCCAATTTAAGAACAAGCCGATTGTACAGTAATTAACTCTGTCTAAATCAACATGCGATGGGTGTTGCTTTGCTGACTGTCTAAACAATTACTGTTAATTAGAGACCACCATGACAGATCCACTTTGCTGCCACAGATCTTGAAATTACGTAATACCTTAGATCAAACCGATTCATTTTAACTGTGTGTATATAACCAAGTAATGTAGTTCTTACAAAAATGTTGAGTTGATGCTGTCAGAAGTATCGCATTTAATAATGCAGGCAGAAAATATTTCACTTTAGTTTAATAGCTGCTGGTTTATTCATGTTCATGTATTGTCTGATAACTTTTTAAAGTTATATTGCAAAAAAACAAAACATCTACATTTAGAAAATATCAATATACAAAAATGTTGTTAAACAATAATTTTGTTTGCTTTCTACCAAAGAATTTTAGAGGGGGGAAAAGTTTTGTAAACAAATTAATAAAAAATTAATAAAAAATAAATAAGGTAGTGACACTATAAAGCAAATACCAAAGCATGCATTGTAAGTACTTGAGAAAGCCACTGGTCCTCCAAGGAACTTTAATGATTTATATTTTACAGTAATAGAACAGAACATTTTCAACACTTATAATATACCATTTGTTATTTTTGTTACAGTTTTTATTGATGATTTGCCCTTTTTCTTCTTCTGTCCATATCCCTCAGGTTCTTTGACTTTGATATATTTTCCACCACATGATCTCACATGTTCTCCCCACCAGGGGTCTCTGGATGATGGGGCTCTGTTCATAGATCGTTTCACATACCCAAAATAAGGTTGTCGGTGTCGACAAGGTCCATCACATCTCCACCAGTGTTGGCGGTAGTTATCAACCTCATCATGAAATGTGTGATAAACCTGTCCAAAATCAATATAAGAATTATTCAAATCTAAGTCAATTTTATTCAGTAAAATTCCCATGTTTAGCATGCAACAACATTCTCAAATTTCTTTTGAAGTTTTATTCATATAATTTATTGGAATAAAAAAGTGTAAGAAAAAACACACATTTAACACGACCTTAATAAAACACTTAATATTGTGACCATAATAAGCAAGTTACTGGCCAAGTTTCATAACATGTTGACTGCCGAATACAATATAGTGGGTTTCTTGTCCTTGCCACTACAACACTACTGATAGTCGGCTATGTGATGTATGAAGAAAAATGTATACGGCTATAACAGTTTTAAACTTCATTACATTGATTTGCTATTCCCGATTGCCAGCAAACTTACTGATGAGTTATACCCATTGCTGGCATCTTTAATTTACTATAGTGTTACTGTAGCACTGGCTTTACTACAAATATATTCGAAGTGGCAAAATCTGATACACTTACATCTACATATATATACTCGTAGTATATGTGTGAGAATGTTTGTCAAGCTTGATCAGTGGTAACAAATTACTACAGTCTCAAAAGATAATTTAGTCAGGGATGAGGCTTGTCGAGTATCTCACATCAAATCATGTACCTTAGTAGCCTTATCTCACACTGGTACATAATGAATATTTTTCTCCCATTCCCCTTGAGCTAAAACGTCATTTTTATGATGCACCCTAAAAGACTAATGTTTTTCTATTTGATATTATACAAAAATAAACGTAACCATTAAAGAGGCCACATACCAAAATGGATTATACCAAAAGTATAAACTGTAGTTTGCAGTACCAGGTATTATGCAATAATAATTTTATAATTAAAACAAATTTCATTAAAATTTGTAAACGAAATCTCGTCATGTTCAATCTTTTAGTTGAACCTGCAGCATAATTTTTCATGGCAGAGATATCATTTTATAGGTTTGCATGACAGTTTGTTTTGTTAGGGGGTAAAAGCCATGTTTGGATTGCTTTTCAGGTAAAACATCGTAGGTCAATGTTTCTTTATGTTAGGATTAGGGGAGGGGGGAAGGGATCAAACCCAATCCTAACATTGTTAGGATTATGAAAACCATTGACATTTCTGTGAGGGTGTTTGTTCATGTCATCATCGTCGGGGAGATAGGGGTGTCATGTACATTATTCATATATGGTATACTAGAGGCACTGATTTTTTGTGATTATGGAATCGTGGAAAAACCTATCTGAAACGGAATTCCCTATTTTTACTGAAATTTGTTTTACTTGTCTCCAAATAGCGCAGTTTATTAATTAAATGGATTTTCCATCCGCATTTTGGAAACAAAAATAGTCGATACCTGACTACACTGATATCTGTACGTGTTATGCCAAATTAATTTGACCTCAGACACGACCACCAGTCGATTTAATTGACAAAACCGGACTTTTTTTAATTTTATTTTTTTGCTCTAATTCTCCAACAATTATGCGAGTTGAAGATTTATTACATATTTTGTGTCAATTTATTTATAATATTTGTGATAATTTAAAACAATAAACATTTTTTATACTAATTTTCACAAAAGCCGAGAATTAGCGAACTCAATGGTATTTTTGGAGCGCGATTATTCATGCTCCTTGGTTGAAAGCTGCGGGTGTGGTAGGGTGTGAGCACGATCGCGTTCCATAAACGTGAAACCCAGACAAACTACAGGATAACCGGAAACACATGAAATTGCTGCTTCTTCTTTTTTACAACTTACACTAGTAGTTCATTTTTTTTTCAATTTTCATTTGTCACCATAGAGCGTAAGGTGGTGGGGAGTCTGAACAGGCCACACATACTGTCCCATTTCTTTAAAAGGTTGAGCAGATTTAGGATGATGAAAGTGTTGGTTAGAATGTTCTCAACACATGAGCATTCAGTCTGTTGTGACCTATTCAAATGACGTCTAAATTGTGCCATTTGTGCCACTGTCTTGGGCCTCATTGTTGGGGATGGAGTTTGCCTCACGACTGGTATATCAAAGGTTCGAAAAGTGCATATAAAAGATCCTTTGCTGTTAATGGAAAGAAATGTGGCTGTTTTCTCTGAAGATTACATACCAGAATTACTAAATATCTGACATTCAATAGCCAGTAATTAATAAATCAATATGCTCTTATGGTGTTAAAATACAACAAAAAAATATTCTTTCACGGAAACACACTATTGTTGTGTTGCTTACATTTTGCTTCAATTTTAAGCTAAAAATTTAAATCGTTTATATAGAGGATATTAAACAAGTATGCATTTATTTTCAAATGTATATCCTGAGTGAAATAATTTCTCTTTGTCACAAGGTTCAGTGAGTTACAAAGGAAAATTATTACACAAGGGACATAAATTTGATATGTTGTAAAGAGTTTGATTTTCTATTTATTACCCCAGAAATTTTAATCATTTTACACTTTAAAGTTTCTATGCAAACGTTTAGAGAAATATTATCCTTTAGATAACATTATGGATGATATTACATTGTACCTTTTCTTGTTTTAGTGACATCATTTACACTTTTACAAAATTTTAATGACATCATATTTAATACAGGCAAGCTTATTGGTCATAACGACCAGAGCAACGCAATAAAATGGCTTGTTAAATCAAAGTTGATATTTTCTCAGTGGGAAAATAACAAATATGTATATGGTTATATGTGCCTATTGAGGTAATAAATAATTTTATTGATAAAAAATAAGGCTAAAATATCCAAGAATACAATATCTAATATTATTAATAATAACTGGGTCGAGTATCTTTTATAACTACTGACGCACGCTACGATCGGCTTGTAAGAAGTTGTTTCCCTGCTGATGTTTTCTATTCATGATCAGCATAATGATGAAAAACTGTTCACTTTATCATCTGTTTAATCACCATCATTGTCAACAGAACGTATAAAATACACATTCCATAAATGTAAGCACTGTAGTCACTGATGTAAATAACCGCAATACGTGGCGGTGTTTACTTAATATGTTTCCACCCAGCGGGGTGCACGATACACTGTAAAACTGAATCTTAATTCAGTCAGGTCTACTCATGTGTACATACATGTACATGTATGTTTTAAAGTGGCACACCATCATATATTTTTGTATGCGTTTCAATGTTATTTCTGTATCATGACTCATAATATTTATTGTACAATTTCTCACAATATCAGATGAGGCATAGGAATAGCATTTGTTAAAAAGTATATTTAGTTGGTAATCATTCAGCAACAAAATATGCAACTTTAAACCTATACTCCATGTTACAAAGACTGGGTCAATATATCAACATGCAAACAATTTGCATTTTTCACTTGTAAACAAATGTTCACCTGTATTGCTGTCATTTATATTAATTACTGAAAAGAAATCTCTTTCTTAACCGAACTATATTAAGCTGCTACACTTAGGTCAAGGTCATTAGTGATGTCATACCTTAAAGGGTCACTATTAATCATCCAAATTTTTTTTTATATATATATATATATTTTTTAAATTATTATTATTATTATGTTTTTGTTGGGTTTTTTTTCTTCTAATGACCCAACAAGAGTACATTGATTTATTAACTTTTGCTTACTGGATGTCAAACATTAGGTAATTTCGACATGTACGTTTATTCAGCGTGAGCAATCTTCTGATGGGTTTCAAAACTCTATCTTCAGCCAGAGAGTTTCTTCCAAATCAGCTAATTTTTGTATGATGTAACTTTTATTAAGCAGCCATCTGTCTTAAGCAACTGTTTGTTACTGTCTTGGGTGGCTACTTAAGACAAATTCTGAAGGAAAAAAGTAAAGTTCGTTTTCTTTAATGATGCCTCTAGAGCACTTTGATTTTTATCTTATCATCGGCTATTGGACATCATACATATGGTCATTCTGACATATGTCTTTAGAGGATACCCTCTGCTGCCACATAGGCTACTCCTTCTGATAAGCAGCAAGTGATCTTTTATATGCAGCATCCCGCAGACAGGACAGCACATACCGCAGCCTTTTGATAAACCAGTTGTGGACCACTGGTTGGAATGGAAAATAGTCGAAACTGCAAATGGGTCCACTGAGAAGGATCGATCCAACGACCAACCGGTTCACAGGCAGACACGCTACCGTTTGAGCTAGATTCTGCTCCCAAATTCTGAAGGAAAACAATTTCTTTATTACATTATTGTATGTTAAATCTTACACATTTCCTTAATGCTATACATGTAATATTCACTGATGATAAGAATGGAATATATAGTCTAATAATGCAACTATGGTTATTTCATTGGTAGCTAATGCATGTTTGATGGTAGAAACTGATATCACAGGGATAAGACATCGACACAAAATGAGCATTGAGACATTCTATCAATGACATTGTGTATAATCTGTTGATGTAAATCTTCTATTGGTAGCTCTTGGGCTATCAAGAGATATCATTGTAGATTTGTTCTATCATTCATGAGTGATCTGTGACAAATTTATCATTTCTACATGTAGGTTATAAGCTAGATGTAGCTGGTATTGATGTAGGTCATGAGCTACCATTGCAAATATTCTAACAGTGATAGGTCAAAACATATCAATGCCAATCTATTTCCATCGAAAGGTCACAACATATCAGTGCCAATCTTTTGTGATTGATAGGTCACAACATATCAATGCCAATCGGTTTCGATTGAAAAGTCACAACATACCAATGCCAACCTTTTGTGATTGATAGGTCACAACATATCAATGCCAATCTATTTCGATTGAAAGGTCACAACATACCAATGCCAATCTATTCTGATTGATAGATCACAACATACAAATGCCAATCTTTTGTGATTGATAGGTCACAACATACAATGTATCAATGCTATTCTTTCGATTGATAGGTCACAACATACCATTGCCAATCTATTATGACTGATAGGTCAAAATATATCAGTGTCAATCTATTTTGACTGATAGGTCATAACATGGTGCCAATCTTCTGCAACTGATAGGTCATAAACTACATACTGTCTGTATCAGTGTATAATTGTTTACCCTTAACAGATCTCTACAACATTGCTTATTAATACTTACAGGTTAATGTTATTACTTCAAATCATTATTGGGGGGCCACATTTTATATTGATATTTATAGGCACAGAAAGCATTAATAAGTTTGCAAGACAGGCAAATATAAAAGGTGGTTAAGGAAAAAGAAACATATGGAAGGGGATTACCCCAACTCCCTGTTAGTGTTATGCCAGTGCACGAGTTATTAATAAGTTTGCAAGACAGGCAAATATAAAAGGTGGTTAATGAAAAAGAAACATATGAAAGGGGATTACCCCAACTCCCTGTTAGTGTTATGCCAGTGCACGAGTTATTAATAAGTTTGCAAGACAGGCAAATAT
>JAULBS010075971.1:0-25145 GCA_032355785.1 Symmetromphalus regularis
AATCTCTATAGTAAAGTCATTCGGCAGTCTTCGGGGTATTACGACATCTTGCCGGAAACAGAAATCTTTGTCTGCGTGTTTTTGCAGATCACGCAAGCAAGCTATTTGACGTATTCCAGTCTAATAATAGTCGGACTTTATTTATCGAAACGAGTATTTGGAGCGCTAGTTTCAATCTGCAGGGAAACCATTCGGCAGTCTTGTGGATATTATGACATCTTGTCGGACACAGATATAGTGGACTGTGTTGTTTTCGCAGATTATGCTAGCGAGTTATTTCACATATTCCGTGCTAATAATAGTCTGACTTTATTTATCCAAATGAGTATGTCGAGCGCTTTTCATTGCAGTTATGTCATTCCTTTTTTTTTCTTTTCTATGTTTTTTTTTTGAAATTCCACTAGCCATCGGGCTAGTGATTATTTGGTAGCCCGACCGCACTAACCACTAGCCACGGACGTCGGGCTACTGTATTCTAGAAGCCCTGTATATTATACATGATACTGTGTTAGAAATTCAAAAATGTCTAAAAGTGGCTGACGTCATAAAACTATAAAATAATAAGTGTAAGCAAGCTAGCTGAAACCATTCACAAGGTAGTGTGAAAAATGTGCAAGTTAGAAGAATTTCTCACTAGCTCATGTGAGGTATCAGTAAAGCTGATTATGTATGCAGTTTCCCACACACAACACAGTACATAATATAGATTGACAATAACAGATCCGAGGTACTTACTTTTTTGGCTGACAGTGTCGTTTGTGATAATCTTTGCAGATGTCAGAACAATCACGTCTGCTACAACATGAGTAGCATACACGAAGCCTTGGGGAGAAGCCATTGTCACTCTCATTGCCGAGGACGGAACACTCACTACTGCTCTGTGACATCTGACGAGCACAAGATCGTGAGCACTCCTCACATTTGTAACTGTCATAGAAGAAATCATATTTTTAAAATGTATTTCTAAGAAATTAAATGTTTTACTAAAAACAAAAATCATTAAAAAATTAAGTACACAGAAACAAATTAACATTGACCTAGTATTTATATGGTCCACTCTACTTAACTGCTTTGGTGATAACAGCATATTCCTTGTTATTTGTGTGATACTCCTTGTTACTTGTGTGATACTCCTTGTTACTTCTGTGATATTCCTTGTTATTTGTGTGATATTCCTTGTTATTTGTGAGATATTCCTGGTTATTTGTGTGATACTCCTTGTTACTTGTGTGACATTCCTTGTTATTTGTGTGATATTCCTGGTTATTTGTGTGATATTCCTTGTTATTTGTGAGATATTCTTTGTTATTTGTATGATATTCCTGGTTATTTGGGTGACATTTCTAGTTTTTTGTGTGATATTCCTTGTTATTACCCCAGTGGACACTCATAACAGGGAATTATTTTTCAAAATGTCACAGTGAGCATTATTAAACATTGATTTAACAAGGCATTTCATTGGGTCTCTCTGACCAATAAGCTTGGCTGTCCTAAATATGACGCCATTATAATTATGGAAAAGTGCAAATGTCATAACTAAAACTAGAAAAAGTACAACATAACATTATAGGATAGCATTTCTACAAACTGTTGCAAATATCTTACAAGGCATATGTCTTAATTGTCATTACAGCATTCTGATTAGCAAATTTAAAGTAATCAAAATCACTTAAAGTCTGTGTAGTTCTGATGCATATCTTAATCAGATATTGTTGTACAGTAATCATATTTTGACATAAGGAAGATTATTCTAAAATGCATAGGTCCAAGTCAAAAAAATATTTTTGGCCGTGACTTCTGGCTCTAAACCCTCGACTTCTACCTGTGGTTGGAACATCGGTTAGATCTTTCAGTCCAGACAGTGGAAGCGTGGAAGAATTCTGGTTTTATCTCAAACAGGTCTGTCATGGGAGCTGGCTCAGCATAGAGGAACGTGTCGGCTGCACCCGCCGTGCTGGGAAAGTTTCCCACCTTGCTTCCCGTGTGAGATTCACACTGTTTCAGAGTTCCATCATCAGCTACTGTGAATGTTATTTTCTGTGAACACAAATAGCATTGTCAAAATCAATGTACAGTGGTGGATGTAGAAAATCCATTTGGGTGAGGGGCCTCAATAATAAAATGCAGATTCCTTGGATTCTTTAAAGTTCAAATAATAATAATAATTTTTTTAATGTTATTTAAATCCCTAAATTTGGGGGAAGAGCCCTGTGGCTCCCACACCCTCTCTAGATCCACCACTGAAAGCACCATTAATAAACCATTACATCATGTTTAAAAAAAAAATTTGCTAATGACCAATGTTAATGCTGGAGCAGATCTAGCCTTTTTTGGTTAGGGTGTGTTCTCAAATAAGGACTGATTCTCTGATTGGACGTTTTCTCCTGTCAATCAGTGCAGGTTTACAGGTAGACAAAATTAGTAGGTGTAAATTTTTCAGTTAGTTTAGAAAGAAAATCATTATTTATTTATGATAGTAAAATTGTATGTATATTTGTAAATATGTAGATTAGAGAGGGCTTAATGGGAAATCAGTTGCATTAGTGAATGTATTACCCTCTGAAAACAATACATTTCATTACTATCATCATCATCATCATCATCATCATCATCATCAAAACAAGATACAAATTATGGTAATTAAACAAATAGTCTATTTATCAAAAAAAGAGTCACAACAGATTTCATTTTTATTACATCCAGCAATTTGGTAATCTTGCCTTAATCCATTATACGAAATTGTGGTTTAATTAGACTCACATTTAGTTTGTTGTAATGAAGAATGTAGTGTTCTGGAACTGAGTTGGGGCAGAACTGGGCTGTCTGTACGGACTGGTGCACAGCAGAGAACGGACCACCATTTGATGAGTTGATGGGAATGAAGAGAAGACCAGCCTGTAGAGATTTGACTGTGATCTCCGTGGAGAGTGACTTGCCTGAAGACACACAATACTCACAAATCATCAAAACAAACACTTGTTTCAAATTGTAGTCCAAAAGTTATAGTTTAAAAAATGTGCCCAATTAACTCAAAGATAAGACAAAGAATGAGAACAACTTTTTTAATACCATCTTGGAAGCCATTTTGAATTTCAAAGTTGGCACTGAGTGGATTTTGGAGGATATTTAATTCTTTTATAGGGGTTTTTTTCTACTTAAAGTTTCAGCTTATTTCCAATTTTTGTAATTTTGGACCTAAAGTTCTTGTATTTTTTTTTATGCACTAATGTAAAATTATGGTCACATTTACAACTACCTAGTCACAATGTCAGGTCTGGGTAAATCATCTTTCACAAAGTAAAAGTATAACATTGAAAAATATTTGGTTATTTTTTGATAAATTTAAATTTAATTTTATGATGTTTAACATTTGTTGACGTGTATACTTACCCCTGTCAAACTTGAAAGTCATTAAACCTGGAAACTTTGAAGGAATAAACTTAGTGTTGAAATGTTGATCTGTCACATTCTTAACATCTTCAATTATAATATTCCTTGACGACCTCGGTTTTGGCATATGTGTGAAACCTGAAAACAAATATCTGAAATTATTTCCAGAAATTCTGAAGAAAAAAACATTGTATTATGTCCAGCACATACTGGATATGCAGTGTTTAAGCTGTCATGACTGGTAAGTAATGGGATCAAATCTCAGTTGAGACACACTGGCTCCAACCTAGAGTGAGTTAAGCTTAACCCTAAGCCTCTGCAAGGGTCAAAGGGAACACCACTTACATTGACCAGTGATCCACAACTGGTTTATCAAAGACTGTTGTATGTGCTGTCCTGTCTGTAGGAAAGCACATATAAAATATCCCTTGCTGCTTATCAGATAAAGTAGCCTGTGGTGGTAGCAGGATTCCTCTAATGACCACGAGTCACCAAAACACCACAGTGACTAAATAAACAATGTGCTGGAATGTTGTTAAATAAACAATCCTTTCACTGTTATTAATAAAACAATAATACAAAATCAATATGTAACTAGCTAATAATTAGTGAACAAAATCAATATGTAACTAGCTATTAATTAGTGAACAAAATCAATATGTAACTAGCTAATAATTAGTGAACAAAATCAGTATGTAACTAGCTAATAATTAGTGAACAAAATCAATATGTAACTAGCTATTAATTAGTCAACAAAATAATACAGATAAATTTAAAGGACTCACTCTTGCACTGACGACTGGAGTCCCCTATACACTTCTTGTATTCGAACTCTCCATCAGGACATAACTGAGGGCAAGCTGGAAGACAAGATATTTATAAACAAATCAGGGCTTCAATATAACTCTTTTATATTGGGTGGAGTGAATAGGGAAATTCCACCCAAGGGGAACTAAATCAGGTGAAAATCCAAGGCTTATTACATGCACTTGATTTGCCATGTAAAATTGAAATATTTTCATAGTTTTTTTTCATGGCATAACTCTATCTTACATACATAAGAATGAGAGAAATGCTTTTTCCACGCAGCTCCAGAATGATTTGACATACATGTAGCTAGAAAGGTAGCTGGGTAGTTTTTTGTAAATATGAATCAGCCATAATAATTTACAAACAATAAGTGAAGGAAAATCAAGAATAAATAAAACAAATTTAAATACAATTTTTGGTATTTCCCCCCTTTAAATGAGTGCTCACCCAGCCACACCACATAGATATTCAGGATGGTTTAGGGAGACATGACGCTTCACTATCTTTTTCCATCATTTTTACCATTGTACTTAGACCTTCATTTACTTTTGAGCCCTTCATTATTAAATATTTTAAAATTAACTTTAGGTCCCAATTTTCAAAATTCCTAGATCAGCCATTACTGAATATGAAATCCATTAAACAAAATACCATATTGTTTCTATTTATAGATGATGCAAAATGCGAAAGAGGTGTGCTAATTAGAGTACTAGACAACACTTTGTAAAACGTCTAACAAAAATGCTCTCCCACCCACTGGGAACATTTGCGTACACCAGGAGAAAAAGGATCTTTTCACAGAGGGTTTAGTAAACAGTTACACTGGGCAAAAAAATGGCGTCTTGTTCAAAAACATGTTTTACAGAATTACAAAAAAATACCGGTAGGCCTATACAGAACTGTGGATTGTTTTGAATTTTATATGCTTACAGATTATACTTTATTCATTGCAAGTCAGCAGTTAGTTAAGCCTGTTTTACTATTTTAAGGTACCATTTCTTATGAAAATGGGCGGATGCATATATTAGGGAGGGCACTATAAATAGAAACAATACGGTAAGTCAAATCTTTTAAAATGACGACTTTCTTTTTCTCTACTTGTAGATGATATTTTGAAATAAAATACACCTTTAAATATGTACAATATACATTGTATGTATATTTTACATGATAAAATGTGGACATTTTAACAAGGAACCAATTTGAAATGTTTTAGAATGGGTAATAATAATAATAATAATAGTAATAAATAACAACAATAATAGTAATAAGATAAATAAAATACTGATACTAACCTCTACACACAGCATCCTGGTTTGTCTCACATGGTCTCAGCATGAACTCTCCATCAGGACACGACTTTGTACATTCTGTAAGAACAACATAGTATAGAGTAAGTGAACAAAGTATATAGTTTCCAACCCATGAAACTGCCTGTGGCAACTGGCAATGACTTGGAAATTGCTGCAGAGTTTTTCATTCTCTGCGGCACTTATTTTGTAGCAGACTAATTTTTTTTCAAGGTGTATTTTTTTCTTATTATTAAAAGTATAAAACGGCCATGGAAAATGCTGTAGATACTATTTCTCCACAGCATTTATTTTGCTGTGGATATTTTCTTAATTGCAAGGATTGAGTATCTATAGAGTATGTACACTAAATATCAAGCAGTGCTGCAATATCTAAGACTACCGCTAGTCTAAATACTTTTCGGTACTATATTATGGATAAATTATTCCAATCTGTTGCTATACCTAAGATAAGTGAAAACTTGTTATCAATATAAAACTTTGTAACTAAAATACCTATCAAACAGTATTAAAACAAATATTCAAGTACATGTATATGGCATCCCAAACTGCAAAGTGATAAAAAAGGGGGACAATAACAATAAAATAAATAAAAGACCACTTCCTGTTTCAATATTGTAGCAAACACTCTGATGGTGTGTACAATTTGAATTTTTCATTGTGACCATGCTGAATATTTTCTTGTAGTTATGTTAAATTTTTCCTTTTACCTATTATAAATTTTGTGTGTGACCAGTTTGAATTTTTCTTGTGGCCAGTCTTAATTTTTCATTGTTGGTTAATAAAAAGAAAAGAAGCTATTTTAAAAAATTCAGATTTCATCATGACCAATTAAGGAAAAGAAAATGCAAAAAACAATGTGAAAGGAAAATATAGCGAATATGTTTCAAACCTCGACAAATCTTCTGCTTGTCGACAGAACAAGGCTGAACCTCATAAGTACCAGTCTCACATGGAGCAACGCAGGCTGAAAATAGAGGTGATACATTTGTCAGATATGAACACACACAGAATGCATGTTACAATGATGTACCCAAATTCATATTCAAATTTATGGCCTGAAGAATATACTAATTCTGGAATTACATGTATGTCTTGACTTTTTAATAATAATAATAATAATAATAAAATAATAAAATATAATAATAATAAAATAGTAATAGTAATAATAATAAAAATCTTTATTTTCAAAGGGTAATATACATGTATTCAGTAATACATCTGGTCTCCCATGAGGCCCTCTCTAATCTACAATAAAAGTATCTTTAAAACATAATTCATCAACAGGTGGTTAGCCTAAAGAAATTCATCTTAATTCATTCAATAAGCTGGTATGGTCAAAATTGTCATAAAAATCCAACAATAAATATTCATCTATTCATGTCCTCTATTCAGCAATGCAAACAAAAACCTAATTGCATGAAAACAAACTAATATAAAACCTAAAAACAATTTATGCCTTAAAATGCTGATCTACATGTAACTTTCTTGTATAAAATTGGCCAATTTCGTTTAAAATATTAAAATTATTTGTTTTTAAAACTAAGACTAAACACATTAAAAAAATGTTTTAAAAGGATCCCTCAAGTTTCCTCAAGAAAATTGTTTATTTTTATTTTTGAAATTACACTTATAGTTTTACTTCATAGAATATCTGTTTTGAAATTCCGAAACTACATGTAAAGTGCCCTGGGCACCCCAAGGTCTAAATCTGACCCTGGTTATCACATGGTAAAGTCATCAATGTAAAATTGTTTTCACAAATATTCTCAAGCTAAAGGTCAATTTGGATTTATTCAAATTCAAAAATTAACTTATACATATGAATAATATGGATGAACAGCAAAGACAAAAATGGACAGTGATACTCATGTTTGTTTTAAACTATTTAATAGTTAATATTTAGTGCAAAGTGCAAATGACATTACTACAACTAGACAAAATTTTAAAATGTTATAGGCTTGTACATGTATGTTTTTAAAATGCCATTCACAAAATAAGTTGAAACAGTGGCACTAAAATAGATAATAAATAGAATATCAAACTCGCAGACACTTATTACCAAATTACCCTCATGAAATAAGTTTCATTAACTCACGACAAAGAAAAATGATTTCACTTGGGACATAAATCCGATGATAAATGGTATCTCATTATATATCCTCTATTATTCTATATCATCCAATAATTTATAATCATTAAGTTTTAATGTTATACAAGTCAGATCAGCTCTTTTAAGCCAATTGTAAAGCTTCAGTGGTGGATCCAGAAAATCAATATAGGGGGACCCCAATAATATGATGCTGATTCCTAGGATTCTTTAATGTTAAACAAATAATAATAACAAAAATAGTAATTTTTAGAAATGTTATTTAAATTGCAAAATTTTGGGAGAGCCTGGGCCCCCTAGATCCACCACTGTGCGTATTTCACAGAACATCATTTCACTTTAAATGCTACCACTAAACCATACTCATACTAAAATACAAACCGCATACATACAAAAACCACCATATACATGCACATCTTTTCCACAAAAAAGAATTACCCATGCCCTAGAATTTACTTTTATTTACAACATAACTTCAGAACCTGTCATTATTTTAACTTACAAATAACGTATTGCATAATTTAATGTTCCTATAATTATTAAAATGAAAGATAATAGAAGTTAAAAGCCAAATTTGTTATTATTTTCAGTTACAGTTCAACAATATTACATATTTTACATTTTGTATATGTATATTTAATTGTAATTACTGCAGTGTAAAAGAACAAAATACAGGTAATAAAACCTAATGTTATTTTGATCGAACACTTACAAAATGATTCATATCTTATTATAATAAGCTCATGTCTAGTCCGAACATTGGGATATTAAAAGTATACATATTTTCAATACAATTCAGGGTTGTAAGGGAGATAACTAAAGTACCTACCCCGACAGGACTTGCCGTTACCATAGTAATCTCCACTACAAATACAGTCATACGAGCCGCGGCGGTTTAGACAGCCGGCCGCTGCGTGGCACGAAGTCCCACCCTCCATACACTCATTAATATCTGAAATAATAATTAGTCATTTAGTTGTTAGTATTTTAATTAGCATCACTTTACTTTGGGTTAGTAAAAGAGAAAAGTGAGGGACAACACCGGGGAATACAAAATTTACCACTGAAGCAAAATGGTTATTAGAGGGTAAACAAATTTTGTCAAATCGCAAACCTAACTTTATATTATGTAGTTATTTGGAAATTAGTATTTTCTTTCAGTGTCAAGTATTTTTTATATTTATATATTATCTGTGAGATAAATAAAAGTTTATGCAATTGCTAACACAGCTTTATATTAAGTTGTTATTTAGAAATTAGTATTTCTTTCAGCTTCAAGTATTTTTTATATTTACAGTATATATTATGTGCTATATGCTATGAGTTTTAAATTTTAGACTAAGTTACCACCATTTTCTAATTAAACAAAAGTTGTTTTTCTAAATTGATTTATTATGTCATGACTATTTATTTAATTAAAGTTTTCGGGAAAACATTTGTTTTGATTTTAAACCAATTTTTTTTTTTAAATCATTTTTCAAAAAGTATTTCAGAAGAATATTTATCTAAATCATTACTATTTTAATCAATCAGGATTATTATTATTATTAATTATTTTTAAAATTTAATTAAAGATTTTCTTGTATAAAATTAGTTATTCCGAGTATAGAAATGTTGACATAATGTGCACTTACTGACCCCAGCTAGTGGGAATTCTTTTAGCTCAATTATTAGAGTACTAAACCCTCAAACAATGGGTTTCTGGTTCAAATCTCCTCACTGAAGGCTAGCTACAAACATATTTATTACATTTATCAAACCAGTTATGCACTTCTGTCTGGAAAGGAAAAATACCAAATATATCTACAAAAAGTTTTTGACATTACAACTTCACTGTGTTTATGTTATTCATTGGCAAAGTCTAAAAGTTTAAAATGAATTTAACATCCGTTAAAATCCTAGTTAATTAATATTTATTTAATTCTTTAATAATTCAATGAAATTAATTGCTAACATTTTATCACAAAAATGTTATACAGCTAAAAAACAAAAAAGTAAAAATGTGCTATTAATCTTAGAAAAAAATAAATAAAACACACACAATCTGCAAGCAATAACACGAACAGAAAACGATATATATCTGAAAGAAAACAAATTTACACACACATTGCCATGGATACTATATGTATGCAAGATAAAATAAAATAAATTCTTTGTTTCACATCACTAGACATCAAGTGCAAGACAAACATGCAAATTCTCTGAAGCCTCATTTTCAGTCGAAACACAACAAACATCAGTTACTTTTCAGCAATCTGCTTACTGGACTTGTAAATTAGTTATATATGTAGGACCTTTTTTTATCCATTTACATATATAGATAAAACAGTTAGATTTGTTTTTAATAAAATATCCTAAGCAAAAAACAAAAAAAGACAAAACAACACTGACACAGACAATATGTAATAAACAAAGATACTAGAAAAGAAACAAGTTTCTGCTACTGATTATGCAGCTAGACTGAAAATGACAAGTTTTATGTATAAAATACAAATTGTAGTCTACAGATGTCAGGATTAGTACATTTCTTAAAAACAAGATTACACAATTAACAAATTAGAGCACAACGCCAGACAAACTGTTCAATCAAGGAGGGTTTTTTTCATTTGGCTGTAAGAAGTAGATTTATATCCTGAAAAAGTACTAGAGTAAACAAAGGCGACATTTCCTTCCTGGAAGTGAGGGTATGGGGGTGGGAAGGGGAAATGGAGCTGCGAGGGTTTCCTGGAAGTGGGAGAATGGAGCTAGTGGGGTTGAGGCATGGCCCCTCTTAATTTTTTTTTGTAAATCCATGATTTTATAAATGACTTTTCCAGCTCAAACTGTCAAACTATAATAGATTCCCTGTGTACTTCGATATATTTGCTCTAAAACCACATGGCTAAGTGTTACATTGATATTTTAAAGAGAAATACTGTGTACTTGGCTATATTTGCTCTAAAACCACATGGCTAAGTGTTACATTGATATTTTAAAGAGAAATACTGTGTACTTCGATATATTTGCTCTAAAACCACATGGCTAAGTGTTACATTGATATTTTAAAGGAAAATACTGGAAAAGATTATCATTTAGGCATTTTAATTTCCATTCAAAGAGAAATGTGTAGAAGAAATGATACCATGGTAACCGATACGTGACAAAAGCATTAAAATGTGATGTCGACAATAACACAACATTTACAATGGAGAAGAAATTTTCACAAACTTTTATGAGCTGAAAATGAAATATGAAGGGGTCATTCACATTAACAATAAATTCCTATTTGCAAAAAAAATACAAATTTTAAAGTAAATAACCTATAAAATGTCAATTTATTTCAGGATTTCAATAAAAAAAAAAATGTTTTTATCTTATAGTCATATTCTGAATTCAGTTCCCCACGCTCATGTAGTGCTTGAATAGGAAAATGTTGATAATCATAAACGACCCCTATGTTTTAAATTAAAACATTCTGTCTTGTTGGTATAAATTAGACTCTATATTACGGTAAATACATTTCTTGATGACAACCTACTGAAGTAATAATTTTATTTTCAAATAACAAAATATAAAACAATAGATGTATATTATAAGAATAATACATTTTTTTTCACCTATTGGTTATCAAATATTTTGAAATTTAGAATTTGAGTCAGCCTCCACAACTGGTTCATCAAAGGCTATGGTATGTGCTATCCTGTCTGTGGGAAATGGTTTCATCTAAAAGACCATGCAAAAACACTGCATGTCTGACACCTAATAGCCAATGAATAAACAATGTGCTGGGATGTCATTAAACAAACAATCATTTGACCAATGACACCTCATGTAATCAGGAACAGTAACTCAGATCATGTTCCGATCTCAGAAAAGATAGTCAAATAAATGATGAAGCATCAGTATTTCTATTTCTGAGTGACTGTATGATATTACATTGTAAATACGTCTCCAGCTAGCAGTGATTATAAAAAAAATTGAAATCTAGACTATGGTGTTAAAAAAATGAAAGATTTTAATATGTTGACATCACCATACAATTACAAAAAGATGTACAACGTCAGACTTTACTATAGTATCAGAGTCTGGACTTTTAAAATTTGTATAAACATTGGCAACATGCCTTCATGAGTGCATGCCTTCATCACTTGGTTGAATTTATCTCCTGGACTCTTTCTTGCACCGAGATATGATTTTATTCATTGTAACAGTTATATTTAATTTTTTTCTTTTTAATAATGAAACATTTCTAACTTATAAAAGATACAGTAAAATAATTACACAATATCTTCCTCACCTTCACAAGTTCCATCTGACTTCGTATGGTAACCATGGAGACAGATGCACTGTCCGGTGTTGAGGTCACACCCCTGTTTACAGTCATGCATCAAACAACGATATCGGTTCATACTGTTTAGAATTGGTTCTACGACATCTGGAAAAAAACAATTGTTTTATTCATTTATTTGAAAATTGTTTTTGACATTGCAATTGTTAATTTTTATATTTAATTTTGTTTTCTTCTTCTTCTTCTTCTTCTTAGAAACAAAGTTGTAGCACTATGGAGAAAAAGAAAGTACATGTATTGGTTAATCACTCCACAATATGTGATTTATTAATAATATGAAATTACCTTAATATCAGAGAAAAAATGTAATAGAACATTCTATTATTTAATTATATTACTAGAGAAAAAAAAGTAATAAAAAATTGTATTATTTAATTTAATTTCTCACCGTATCTTTTCACTTTTATGTTTTCTTCATGAAAAACTCTTCCTTTAAGAGCCTGGTTCATGTAAACTATCGTCTCACTGGTCAGGAAAGACTTGGGAGCATAGACTGTGATGTAAACTGTGATTTGATTAGTTGGGAGTTTGCAGTACACACCACCAATAATACCCAGAATGCAAGCAAGTGACAAGATTGATAAGTTGAGGCTAAAACATAAGGAAAAAAGGACAATAAACTTTAGGTACATGTATCTCTAAATTTGGCTTTTTTAACTTTAGCAATAAAAATTAAATCAACAATATATTTTTACTGACAAAAAAATTCTTGATTGGATACGGATTTGTTTTTAAATTTAAACCTTTAATCTCACATGTTACTTTTTTTGGATACGGCTCTTTTATGTGCCCTATTCGATAGACAGGACAGCACAATTCATGGCTTTTGATGAAGTAGTTGTTGAACACTTGTCAGTGAAAGTGGTGTAGGCCTACTCAGTGAGCCTTACCAGTAGCATGCAGAGGTTTGGTGATGCCAGAGGCCAACTCCTTGATTGTATGCCCCCAAGACTCAACTATAGGGCCTAATTTTAATTTCACTCTTTGATTGGATGCCCCTGAAATGGATGCCTGGGGCCGCTCAGCCCCTCTTTCTGCATGCCTCTGAGCCTTGCAGAGCACTTGCTCCTGGCTGGAGCCAGTATAGAATTTTAAAATCCCATGCCTCTACTGAGATTTAATTTCATTACCTACCAGCCTATAGTGCAAAGATATAACCACAACCCCACTGGGGCCAAGAAATAAAAATCTTAGAATCATTACTATATACTCACTACTTTGATCCTGTTAAATAACCCCGTCCAGGTAGCTTCGGTCCCATCATCTTTGTCTCAGGTATTGGCCCATTCTGTGTAGGATTTTTCTCAAACTCCACATACTCTACACCTTTAGAAAACACTTTAGGAGGTGGTGGGAAATCAAATGATGAATCCATCTCACTTTGTTGTCGGAACTCTTCAGGTGGTGGAGGCAATGGTGGTGAAATTTTTCTCACTTCCGGCTTGACTGAATGGTTTGGTGTTTGATTTAAAGAGTTAGACTCAGGTGCCATTTCAGTTTTTTCACCATTGTAAGGTTTAGGAGAATACACTCCAAAGGTGCTAAAAATAGTCCCTGAGTTTGGAACAACTGGTTTAGCAACTGATGTCGAGCTATCAGGTCCAATGTTCTGTTGCCAGGAGACTTTAGGAGGTACAAGAGGTTTACCAACTGATGTCGAGCTATCAGGTCCAATGTTTTGTTGCCAGGAGACTTTAGGAGGTACAAGAGGTTTACCAACTGATGTCGAGCTATCAGGTCCAATGTTCTGTTGCCAGGAGACTTTAGAAGGTACAAGCGGTTTAGCAACTGAAGTTGAGCTGTCAGGTCCAATGTTCTGTTGCCAGGAGACTTTAGAAGGTATAAGAGGTTTAGCAACAGATGTCGAGCTATCAGGTCCAATGTTCTGTTGCCAGGAGATTTTAGGAGGTATAAGAGGTTTATCAACTGATGTTGGGTTATCAGATCTGCTATTTTGTTGCCATGAAACTTTAGGAGGTACAAGAGGTTTGTCTACTGATGTACTAGATGGTCCAGCATAATGTTGCCATGAAGCAGTAAACGGTACAAAAGGTTTGGCAACTGATGAACCTGACAGTCCAACTGCTGTCACACTAGGTCCGACATTTTGTTGCCATGCAACTTCTGATGGTTGGAATCCTTGCTTATCAGACTTTGTCAGCGACAGCGGCAATGGACTAGGAACACTGCCATCTGACAGATCTTCACAATCTGGAGGCAATTCGAGATCAGAGTCATTAATATCAAAATACACGTGAGGACGGGTGTTCGTGTCAAATATCTCACTACTCCCGTAGAGAGAATGAGAGTACGCACCCTCACTCACTACACTGTGGCTGTCAAGCGACTCCTCACCAACACTCTCTCGGATTGGATCCAGACGACTGCTCAGTTCGTACTTACGTGAAATTTCCTCAAACATCTCTAATGCTTCATCAACAGATTTTGGTTCGGGGGATTCTGCTTCATCCTGAAAAGCGACTTTTCGAGATGAACTTTTAATTGGGTTAGTATTTTGATAATTTACTTCTGAAGATTCTGTCTGCTGTAGACTATGTAACTTTTCTGGCGACATTTTAAAAATCTTTGATGCAGGTCCGACCGGATGTACATCTGCTTGTACTAAAAATGGGGAATAACTTTTATCATCATTCCCATCATACATTCCTTCATCTGTAATTTGGTCTTTTATAAACTCTCCCGAATTTAAAGAAGACAAATCATCCACTTTACTAAACATCTTTAATTCTGTATTACTAGACTCAATTCTCGGCGAATACAACTCAAAACTATCTTTCCTGGGGACACCATTTGGATGAAATGTCACATGTTCTTTATCCACAGGACAAAACGTCGATAGTGGTGCCATCGTGGTGAGGTGAGAGTCTGTCTGAGGCCCAAGGTCACCATCGTCAATGTCAACATCACTGTTTTCTTTACCACTCTCCCTGGAATCATTATCTGATTCCTCGGGATATTCCATGACGGTGTCATATGTCCCATTTGCAGTTTTTCTTTTGCGTATTTTCTTTTTAATTCCATCGTGCTTCAGCATGTCTTTGTGCACAGTCTTCATTTGAGAATGGTATCGACTTTTCATGAGGTTTTTGTCATTCATGCTCGGTACGTCAGTCCCATTGTCTTCATTTAGATCTTTCTTAGCAGTCTTGTATTTTAGTTCCTCCTAAAAGTTAAAGCAGACCAAAGAAAACTTTCAAAATAAATGTACAACACATAATTCAATCTCTAGGGCTAATTTGTTATGGTAATCTGGGAATGTAATACCAGACAGCTTTAACTTTTTAATTGTGTGACAGTTTCGTGAAATGCTATCCTATAACATTATGGATGATGTTACATTGTACTTTTACAAGTTTTAGTGATGTCATATTTAGTATGGGCAAGCTTATTGGTCATAACAGCTAAAGCAACCCAATGAAATGCAAAATGTAGCAATGTGTGATATTTCAAACGTGAAAATAACTAAAATTATGTAACCCGTTACAAGTGCCCACTGGGGTAATAAAATATGTTACTACTTCACCCCTTTAGTTACAGGGAACCATCCATCATTTTACTCACCATCTCCAGGGCTTCTGCCTCCTCTTCCTCTGGCATTTCAGGAACCTGTTTGAGGGTGTCATCGTTGTGGATGTTGTCTGCTTCCTCGCGATCTGGCATCATGACGAGGTCCCCGTGCTGCACAGCAAGGTGCATGCTGTTGCGCGATCGATATAATCCATGCTGACTACTACCAGCACAGCTCTTCCGTTGAGCGAGGTCGTAGAATGACCTTTTTGACTTGTACCAGTAAAAACCATAACCGGTTGAACAGCACATAACTAGAAATGTTGCCACGGCTATGCCAATGAGCGGCCATTTTAGTCCAATGAATGCTGGGATTGCTGGTTTCTTCTCATACTGGAAGAATAAAATTATATTTCTCAGACACTGCTAAAATTTATTTAGTAATGCAATTCAATTCAGTTTATTTATTGGTTCTGCAGACAGGATAGCACATACCACAGCCTTTGAAAAACCAGTTGTGGATCACAGGTCAATACAAGTGGTGTACACCTACCCACTGACCCATGTGGAGCACTCTCTCTAGGTTGGAGCCAATGTGGAGATTAAAATTCCAATGCTTCTACTGTGATTCGATCCCAGTACCTACCAGTCATGAGTCCAATAGCTTAACCACAGCACTACCAGTTACAGGGTACTAGAAAACTACCAAGTTTACACTTACCACTTGTAAGAGGAGTGTTGTCAAAGTTTGTCAGTTCAACATTGACATTGTAAGCCTCTTCAAGTTTACACTTACCACTTGTAAGAGGAGAGTGTTGTCAAAGTTTGTCAGTTCAACATTGACATTGTATGCCTCTTCAAGTTTACACTTACCACTTGTAAGAGGAGTGTTGTCAAAGTTTGTCAGTTCAACATTGACGTTGTAAGCCTCTTCAAGTTTACACTTACCACTTGTAAGAGGAGTGTTGTCAAAGTTTGTCAGATCAACATTGACGTTGTACGCCTCTTCAAGTTTACACTTACCACTTGTAAGAGGAGAGTGTTGTCAAAGTTTGTCAGATCAACATTGACGTTGTACGCCTCTTCAAGAGTTGGTGCAGAGATGTTCACCACAACTTTTAGTTCGTCAGACTCCTGTAGAAATACTGTGCCCTACAATAAACAATCAAATACGACTTTCAGTTTGTCAGACTCCTGTAGAAATAATGTGCCCTGCAATAAACAATCAAATTCAACTTTTAGTTCGTCAGACTCCTGTTGAAATAATGTGCCCTGCAATAAACAATCAAATACGACTTTCAGTTCGTCAGACTCCTGTAGAAATAATGTGCCCTGCAATAAACAATCAAATTCAACTTTTAGTTCGTCAGACTCCTGTAGAAATAATATGTCCTGCAATAAACAATCAAATTCAACTTTTAGTTCTCAGACTCCTGTAGAAATACTGTGCCCTGCAATAAACAATCAAATTCAACTTTCAGTTTGTCAGACTTCTGTAGAAATAATATGCCCTGCAATAAACAATCAAATTCAACTTTCAGTTCTCAGACTCCTGTAGAAATACTGTGCCCTGCAATAAACAATCAAATATGACCTTCAGTATCTTCAACGGGTTAGTAATATAAAAATTTTGCCTATGAATTGCTAAACAATTAATTTGCTATTTACTTGTGCATTGCACCACTATTTTTTCTGCAGTTTTCTCTTTTTTAAAATAATTATGTTTGTTATTGATCCCTTTTTATGAATTCCTCGATCTGCCCCTAGGACAAATGTGATCCTATTTAAAGGGGTAGTCTCATAGTTGCAAAAAGTGGTAGTCCTTAGAAAAGAAAAGTTCGTATTGAAGTGTGTTACTTTTGCCTCAGAGTATAAGTGGGATATATGTCAATTGGTAGTGTTTGCCTGACGTGCATTGGTCGAAGGATCCCATCCCAACCAGTGCCCCACTACTGGTATATATCAAAGATCATAGTATGTGCTGTCCTGCCTGTGGGAAAGTTCATATAAAAGATCCCTTGCTGCTAATGAAAAAATGAAGCAGGTTTACTAACTACTAAGAATGTGTTAAAACTATTTTTTTATAAGAGCATACCCTTAATTACATACACACAACAAATTGTAATTAATTTTATACCAGAAATAATTAAAAGTGTTTCCGACTGGAATTAGTGGCAGTCCTCCTGATATTTATGTTGAAATTTAGAGCAGGGATAGAAACTAATGCTCGCCCCCTCACCCGAAGCAAGTAAAAATCGGTGGGGACGAGTAAATCCTTATTGACACTAGTTCCCTGGGCCAGTAAATACTTTTCCTATCTTATAATTAAAATAGGGGGATGAGTAACTTTTTAAGACTACTAGTCCGCGAGTGAAAATAATTTCTTAATTTCTATCCTTGTAGAGTATGCCATCAATTACATGCAGATGATTAAATTCAAACAACAAATTACTATTGACAAAGTATCTACTGGTATACTTGAAATGACAATATATGAGCCATATTCATTCTGGGGAAGTTTGGTTGCACACCATTATTATTATTTTTTGCTAGTGACCATCTTGTTTTTTATGTCTTTTTTTAAGACTTTACCATGTGTCAAAATTCTCCATCTTTTGATATGTTGTTTTCCACATTGAGTAATACAATAAACAATCATAAGATGTTTTGTTGCAATTTTTGGGGGGTTAGGGAGTATATGGAAACGTCTACATAATTTGAGTGCTCAATATTATGCTTTTTATATTGTCAAGTTAATTAATCTATTAATTGTCAGTTGTTTATCACTGAAATGTGTAAAAATTGCTAAATATGACAACTGTAACTATGATAGTGCACCTTTTGAAACATTCTTTTTCTTTCAACTACAGTTTAGATACATTTTTTATCTTTCTGATATACCACAGACTAAATGACATGCTAGGGTGTTGTTAAACAAACATTTCTTTTCCAACAGTCACTGCTTAAACAATATAGGCTGTTGTCCTTTTCTTTCTAACAGAGGAAAATTCCCTTTTACATGTCGCCATGGTGACCACCTTAACCTTGCATAATGATTTATTGACAATGTCAGATTGTCACGGGTAATTTGAAATCGGGATTCATTCAAGACGACCTACGTCCATTCGAGAGCTTCTGCATACCAATTATCTCAGTAATGGTTTGATTTTGTTTTCAACTCAGCCTATGTCAAGGGTGCTTGGCGTGTATATGGGCAGAAAGTCAAATATTAGTACACAACACTGGGAACTGAGTCAACAGGGTCTGGTAAACTTTCTCAAGTCTTATCTACCTGTTTATCAGGGTCCCTAAACAGAGTATAAAATTAGCATATTTCCAAAATAGCCAGGGATTTATCCAGGATTTTTCACCAGGATCCTGTGGCTGAAGGGATTGGGAAAAGTTAGTACAATTTTAGTCATAATCGGTAAGGTTTGATTCACACGACTAAATTTATGTAACTGTAACATTATATTTATTAACCAATTTGGGAATTGATAATCTAGAAACTGAGAATTTTCAGTGTCATTTGTCTTTGGGAAAAGGGCTGCTGTTCGGTACCTTATAAAGCCTGGATAAATCCCTGCAAGCCAAGTATTAGTGATACGAATACAGGAGCAGACAGCAGAAATCTTCGAAAGGTGGGCTGTAAAGGTATTTTAAAGATTTTTTACTACCAGGGTTGGGTGGGATGGTAGGGTGAGTATAAAATTAGTTACAACCTAATTATAATGAGAAAACAATAAAATTGCTGGTTGAAAGGGAGGGGTCAGCTCCACCGTATAGGCTACCCTTTCTTATTAGCACCAAGAGATCTTTTATATATGCTTTATAACAGACTGGACAACACATACCACAGCCTCTGTTATACCAGTCGTGGACAACCAGTTGAAAACAGAAATAGCCTTAATGGGTTCACAGAAGGGGATCAATCCCATGACCCTCAACACAGCAGGTTAAAGCTTTACTGCTGAGCTACATCTCACTTCTAACACATGTGGATGGATAATGGTTGCAATGTTGACTCCACCATGAATACGGACATGATGTATACCTCTGAAGCCTTGCAAACATGGTGGCTTTTGGAATAAATTGTTCTGCAGAGATGTGAAGAAAACACAATTAAGTTCTTCATCGTGGAATGCATAATCCTCACGTCCCCATCAGCTCCGAGTGTGCCATTCATTCCTTTGATAATCCACCACAAACACCAGCAGATTTATGGATTGTCATAGAAATTTGTTAAATACACTGTGACTATTTGCAGAAGCTTTTTAAATATTCCGTCTGTCACAGAGACAATTCAAGATTTGTCTTCAACAAGTAACTTACAGAAACAGTCAGGTTTGTTGGAGATCTCAGAATGAATGGAATGAAGGCAAATATAATATCTATCTACCTATATGGGGGTGGGGTGCAGTGAACCATTATCTGTCCAGATCCCAAATAATGGTCTATAACTGATATTTTAGATAATAAACTACATACAAAATCTGTTGGTTTTGTTTTTAAGCATATATCCAAAGAAAAGAATTAAACATAAATTAATTACAAATTAGAAAAAAACATTTGCTATAAATAAAGGTCTAATGGCAATGAGAAAAACTGCTGACTGTATGGAAGGTAAATTAGGTCTTTACCACCCTACACGCTGAGAATACCCCATCTCATAAAGAACTTCTGTTTGTCCTTTATACCTTGAACATCTCGATCACAAAAGCATGAAGATTTGGACAACAATAGTACTATAATCAAAACTACAATAGTACTATTATCAAAACAACCATGACACTATCTCTGCATTCACTTCAGATGAACCACGTATGCTTCATCTATATGCATATTAGAACCTTTTATCAGAGCTTTACAAGATCCTAATAACAGTGATACATGAGAACTTTCGACGTCGGTCATTGAAAATAAACATAATGTCATCTCATTTCACTGACTCAGTCCATGCATCACTGACCACGTGATCCCCCCCAATAGTAGCAGCCAATAATTATTCAAATAAATTCAAAAAGATTGCTCGAATCTGAGGAAAGCTAGCAGAGATGGTCTATATTAAATTTAATGGCATGGTTTTGTGTAAACATAAAGGGGCACTGTTCGGTACAGACGGATGTGCACTTTTTGTTAACAGTTCAAAGGAAAGGAGTGCTGGTTCAGAGAGGCCTCAGAATATTTTTAAATCATTGGGTATTAGATCAGGGTGGTTCCAGAATTTTATTGAGGGAGCAGCAATTATATAAAAAGTTAAGTTTGTTTTATTTAACGATACCTCTAGAACACATTGATTTTATCCAAAAATAAATAAATAAATACTTACAGTGTAATTGGTTCTGATAACTAGTGGTGCACCATGGTGGGAGTTGATACCATGAGGAAGTGTATCCAACAGCAACAGATGAGATGCATGTATCTGGTCACCATAGCAACAATGACTACAGATCGTGATCACTGCTGACCAAAACAGTATGAGATTCATGATTGAATCATGGATTGGACCATCTGCAAATGTCTCTCATTCCATATTGGAACATCTGTACAAAAAAACATTTAAAAAAACACTCAGTAGGAGAAATAGAAAGATTTGTTTGCAAAATTAAAATAGTATAATCTGAATAAGAAAACTGTTTTCTTCAAATATCAAGTATCTATGTACAAGACAGGTAAAGGAAACTATATTGTTTTTGTTTTAATGACACCACTAGAGCACACTGAATTATTATTCTTTTGATATTGGATGTCAAACATTTGGTAAATTGTGACACTTAGTCAACTGTGAGACAGCCTCCAACAGGTTTTGAACCACTGTTATCAGCTTGAGAGTCTGATATCCTACCACTGGTCAACTAAAGCTCAAGAAACTATATATGCAAATCATGAATCAAACATATCACCAAATTGGATGTGGACCCGTATAAAATACTTCACCTCACCTCAAACATATGAATCAGCAAATATAATCAGATTATTTATGGATAAAAAAAATATATTGATCATCCCAACATTTTGAACAAATACAAACTATTATTTTTACACATCTGCATATATATATATATATATGAATTTACCTATCTCGTTATTAGTGATACGGGAGACCCTGATAAATAAACATGAGCTGGTCCCCTACCATGGTGACAATTTCTCAGATCTGAACAAGGCGACCATTGTTGCAATATTTAATGCACAACCAAACTGTGAGAATGTCACACATCTTAGCTAGATTACTGATTTACTGTTTGGGATTAAAGTTCAGGGGGGGCCATGTTGTAAATCAGAGTTAATCCTATTTATATTTGTCTTTAATTTCAAGTTAGTAAACAAACAAGCTCAATAAAAAGGAAAGGATTGTTTGTTTAACAACACCGCAGCATACTGTATATTCAGTGACTGTTAGGTATCAGACATATGGTATTTTGTCACTCATGGTCTTTAGCAGAAACAAGCTACTGCCACATAGGATACTCTTTTTGACTAGGAGCAAGGATCTTTAATTCTGCTTTCCCACAGAAAGAAAAGCGAATATTACAGTCTTTCATAAACCAGTTATGATCAAACTTAACCATGCTCATTCTCCAACTTGTTTGGTTATTACTGGTTTAATATCAATAACCTAATAAACAAATAATAATAGTGATAACATCAGAGTCAGCACAGCCATTTAAATGATGATCAGGGGGAAAGACTGAATAGGGGCGCCATCAGTCATAATCAATAAATGTACCACATGCAAATCCTTAAAAGCTACAGGATGTATTAAATAAATAACATAAACTACATGACATATGGGACAAATAAATCATGAACCAACAATATTTTAGGGCACCTATTGTCACAAAAAAAGGGCACTGCAGATTATTGGGAAGGCAAATGTCACTGGCCCTGAACATAGGTTTTTAAAGTGCAATGTAAGTGAAACAATTTTATTTAAAATTCCGACAACTGAAACATTACACAGGTGAGTCAAAGTGTTGATGTTAGTAACCTGAATGGCAAGTCAAAAATCCCAAGTGCACACGCTATAACAAGTGCATTCATTGAGTTGTCTTTATTTACACAGTCTCATTTTTAATCTGGCAAATATTTACCCGATTTGGAAAATTTTTAACAAGTATCTGATGGAAAACTAAATTATTACCATGCCTATTTTTGACTGGTTGTTCAGATTAGGATAAATAGCATATTTATTATTATTGCCTTAATGTTATACACTAACAGGTCATTAATGTGGACGCTTTTAAAAACAGCAATTACTTTACATTTCCATGATTATCATCCAATTAAAGTTCACAGTGAGCCTCACTGATTCAGTGCTAGGATATTGGACTCTCAAGCTGAAGACTGAGGTTCAAAACCTGTTTGAGGCTAGCTTACACTTGACTGCATGTAAAAATTTCCAAATGTTAGACATCCAATAACCAATTAAGCTTCAAATGAAGTACACTGTACCCCCTCCATTTAACAGCTAACCAGCCCAGCTATTGCAGTAGTTATGCTATCAGACTAACAACTGTTAGGTACTGGGATCAAATCTCAGTTGAGTAATGGGTAGGAAAGTGTGCTTGAACGTTAATTGGATGTAGACATGAAAAAAACATACAATGAACCATTTAACAGCTCAAAATTAATCATACACACAGGTTGGCAAACAGGCATCAGAACATTCGCCCAATTGGCAACCAGTTGTTTTTATTAATCCATTATTAAAAATCTCAAAAATACTTTTGGTCCCCATACTTCCACCCTTCCACCATGTTTGTATACCCACAATAACACTTCCCCTTCAAGAAATGCTGGATTTATACACTTTTATATGCATTTTCCCACACAGGACAGTACACACCATATCCTTTGATATACCAGTTGTGGATCACTGGTTGAGAAGGGAATAAAGCCAGTAAGATAATGAATCCACTGAGTGGGTTTGACCCTATCCCAGGCAAACTCTCTACTGATATTGCCCTGCCCCTTCCTGAAATCCTGGCTACTCCCCTGCCTATCATTCATAACTGCCAAATTTGTTCTTTTGTGATTACATCTGATGCCATTCTGGTCAGTGTGTCTAAATTGTGACACTTGACAAGTCACCCAATGTACCATATAATCTGATTTTCTCTGTAACCACTGGTATTGCTCTATAAACTGTAAATTACAGTAATCACGTTTACCCGGATTAGGATTTGTCTTGAAAGCTATCAGCTGAGTGATATGAGCAAGTGTCGCGTACACAAAGTATGTAGGTACAGTCTGTCAGTTTGTCAAGTACTACCACGTAGTTATCCAATGGTCAGCTTATAATGGCAGCAATATCACATGGCATGTGATACGCTTAAACCTGTACAATATTATGTCGACAAATTCTAAACTCGAATTCAATGGAACAGCAGAAAGGTGTCGGCGGTGGGGGAAAGTGGACAGGAAAATATCACAGAAGTTTAGCCATTATAAACAATTGTTTTTTAATATTGTCATTATAAAACAATGGCATAGTGAGGGTTGGGGGGTGGGGGTGGACAGGAAAATATCACAGAAGATTAGCCATTATAAACAATTGTTTTTTTTTAATATTGTCATTATAAAACAATGGCATAGTGGGGGTTGGGGTGGGGGATGGACAGGAAAATATCACAGAAGTTCAGCCATTATAAACAATTGTTTTTTTAATATTGTAATTATAAAACAATGGCATAGCAGGAGGAAGAGGGGGTGGACAGGAAAATATCACAGATATATTTTTAAGGTTTACAATTATTTATCTTTTTTTAATGTTACAGTTATAAATCAAAACTGTATGCTCGGGTGTGGAGGCAGACATTTTTGTAAGGAGGTTCAAAGATGTTTTTAAGATTAGAGGAACGGACATCCAAAGTTAATCACAGCCAAATTATAATGAGGTAAAAATTAACTTTTATAGCTGATGGTGTGTGGTCCCTCACCTATCAATTGAAAATTAGAATAGCATGTATCTAGCACATACACATCAAAAATAGCCTAATAAGTAATATGTTGAACATCGAAACAGGCCAACATATGTTTAACATATGTCTAATGTATGTTTAACATAATTACATATCAAAAACAGCCTAATATTTTTAACATCTAAATAGGCCAACATGTTTAACATGTTTAGTGTATGTTTAATATAATTACATATATGTTAACAAACATACTTTTTAAATGTCATGTAAAATGTTAAACATGTATTTATAACATGTTAAACAGAACATGTTTTAATAATAATAATAATTATTATTATAAACACTTTATTTATTGAGGGTAACAGTTAGTTGCATGCAGAGGTTTGGTGATGCCGGGAACCAACTCATTGATTGTATGCCCCCAAGACTCAAGTATAGGGCCTAATTTTAATTTCACTCTTAAATTAACAAACATTCAATAGTACATAAATGTATTATTAACATAAAGTACTAAGTTATAATATATAGGGACATAATATAAGCATGTTCAACACATTTTAGTTTAGACAACAAATCCATATCTAGAGCATGTATTTATCACTTATTAAATATGGTAATGTTATGTTTGCATACCTGTCAACATTTGAAAATTCTCATGTATTTATCACCTATTAAATATGGTAATGTTATGTTTGCATACCTGTCAACATTTGAAAATTCTCATGTATTTATCACCTATTAAATAT
>JAULBS010075971.1:25245-35625 GCA_032355785.1 Symmetromphalus regularis
GGTAATGTTATGTTTGCATACCTGTCAACATTTGAAAATTCTCATGTGGGAGACTGTGCGAAATCAGTTTTCATGTCATTCACGTGCACTTTCAACAACACGTAACAAATGTTTATCAGTACCCAAAGTTTAGTGCACCATAAAACATGAAAAAATGTAAGTAATCAGTTGTGTCGTTGATGCTTGCAGTGATGAAAGTGATCTGCTGGTAATGAAATCATTTAAATTTACCACTTAAGACCTGGATGTAGGTATTTTTGCGCATTCACAGTAATAGTCCCCACGTGTATGGCCTATAATATGCCCCACAAGGAGTGCCACCTGTAGGCAATTTACCAATTTTTACGCTGACGAGATACAGTGGTAGATTTATTTTTTTAAAGTGGGTGATTGGGTTTAAATTGAATACCCGATCGGGAGGTCAGGAGAGATACTTAAAATCGGGAGGCTCCCACACAAATCTGGAGACTTGACAGGTATGTGTTTGATAGGTTCCATGTGCACATAAATGTAAAATAATCAAGTAGTGCATATGTTCATGTTACAGATGTTTATAATTTACTTTTTCCTTCTTTTTCACAAAATTTTTTTTTTCTTCTTTAAACACAGTATAGTATGACCCTATATATTATAAACGTATTTTGAAATATTTTCTTAAATTGTGTTGAGATATTAAAAAAATAAATAACTAAAACAAATAACAATAATAACCACTGGCAGGTCCAGGGGTCCCACTTCTGCCACCAAATTTGATATTTTCCCCATTATAATTTGGTTATCACTGTCTTAACGTTGACTGCACGGTTCCACACAATCTTACCATTACCCACTTACAGAAAGATTTTTGATTGTTCAAACATATCCATTGATCTAAAGAGTGATTTATTATGGTTTATACATAACCATTCTATAACTTTTGTTGTTATGTATTTTTAAACATAACCCTAAACGTAACTTTAAACTGACCCTAACCCTAATCCTATTTAATGCTGGAACGGTGGGATGTCTTGTCCCTCCTCCGCCCCTTTTCTATAGTCTATACTCTAAATACTAACCAATAATGTTATTTGATTACACACATGCATTTTCCTAAATAGACGAAGAAAATTCTGAAGATAACAGGTTATAAATATTTTTGGATTCACCCCCTCCCCTCCCCCAGTCTTAACCATTTCCCATTTATAAATTTCTGGATCCGCCTATAAATGTCTGGTTCGGCCTATGTTTACCGTAGTTCGACATGGTCTGTTAGATTTTCCCGTAAATAAAGCTTTACAAAGTCTTATTAATACACGTACCGGGTATGACCAAAAAAAATAATAAATTGTCAATGAAATCGGCACATCTAAATTAAATGTATCATGTATATAGTTAGCATTATTGTCAAAAAATATGTTGTACCTGATTATGTAAGATGGCTAAGATTTACACCTGTACTAGGGCAGTGTGATTAACAAAACATAAACTTATCAAGTTGTACGATACGTACATGATACACATGCCTCGACCCGAAATTGACAATCACCTACCTGAGAAATACCGGAGTATTATCTGTGTTACTGCACAGAAAGCGCTGAATGTTACAATGTCATTTGCAGTGTGGTTATCGTTCGAATATATGTCAATTAGAAATTGTGTTTGTTATCCAGATTAGTAATTAAAACACATTTTGCCAAAACTGTCACACGAGACTACAACACACAAACGTTCTAAACACAGGACATCCATGATCCCGTAAATACTCTTACTCCCTACGTTTATCACTGTAACGCTATATAATTTCCAGTGGTTATAAACAAAAAAATATATATATTCTTCCTGATATGAAATCAAATTAAAATACATAAAAAGAAACAAATATGGTTATAATTATGAATTATGTTTCGTTTAATTAAAATGTGTATTTAAATTGTTTATTAATAGGTATCGTAGATTCGCGGGAGTGTGTTTCATTGGTGTAACAGCTGTACGGGGTTGTATAGCGTAAGCTGTTATAGTTGCGGTTACTCGGGGTAGTTTGCGTGCAATGCCTCACAACAAGTGTGACAAGTTTTAAGTAAAACAAGAACTACTTTATTAGCACTAAACAGTCATGGAGTTCGCCTCGCTCAATTGGATTGTCATACAAATACTGTTTATTTTTGTGGCGACAAATGACGCTACGAGTGAAACGCGTGCCAGCACCGCGGACATACTCCAAACAGTTTCTGTGCCACCTTTACAAAGTTTACAAGAGTCAACGAAGTCTGATTTTAAAGTTTATAATCAGGATAAAAAGTTATTCTACGACGACAAGACTGTTTATTTGGATATTATACAGGAATTAAAGGTAGGATTATTTTTATTTTAAAGACTGGTTGCACGTGCATTAACGGTATCGTTTGAATATACATTTCTTTCGATGCACGTGCATTTTACAATGCACTTGAAATTTAGAAGGTTGCAGATTTCATTTAGATTTCAGTGTTAATGAAGAACAAAAATGATTTTTATGTGTAATGTTATTAACATTATAATTATTATTATAATCGGTTACAGTAGCGGATCCAGAAAATCTATTTAGGGGGGCTCTAGAGAATCCTCGGATTCTTTAACATTAAAAAAATAGAATAATAAAAAAAATTAAACATTATAATAGTAAACTTTTAAAAATCGCAAAATTTAGGGTCATCTCCTAGATCGACCACTGGGATAAGAACATAAAAAAAAACCATGTAATTGTATTATTAAAATTAGGGAAGGATAAAATAAAATTATACCCAGACTGATCAATGCATATTTGCATACACTGTCAAATAGTAGTGGTATCTATTAAGCGGTTTCTGATTGATGAGGAAGACTGGGAAGAGGTGCCTCCCCACCACTCCCAGTGGCGGATCTAGGGTGCCCAGGGCCTACCCCCACCCCTAAATTTTGCTGTTTAAATAACATTAAACAAAATTATTATGTTTTTATTTTTTTAACGTTAAAGAATCTGAGGAATCGGCATCATATTATTTGGTCCACCCCCCCCCAAATGGATTTTCTGGATCTATCACTGACACCCCTCACAATATCCCACTCCTTTGCAATATATACTCCTTTGTAAATTGTCACAATGTCAGGCATGAATGTGCAACTGAAAACTGACATTGTCAGGCATGAATGCGTAACTGAAAACTGACATTGTCAGGCATGAATGCATAACTGAAAACTGACATTGTCAGGCATGAGTGCGTAACTGAAAACTGACATTGTCAGGCATGAGTGCGTAACTGAAAACTGACAGTGTCAGGCATGAATGCGTAACTGAAAACTGACATTGTCAGGCATGAGTGCGTAACTGAAAACTGACACTGTCAGGCACGAGTGCGTAACTGAAAACTGACACTGTCAGGCACGAGTGCGTAACTGAAAACTGACAGTGTCAGGCACGAGTGCGTAACTGAAAACTGACAGTGTCAGGCATGAATGCGTAACTGAAAACTGTCATTGTCAGGCATGAGTGCGTAACTGAAAACTGACAGTGTTAGGCATGAATGCGTAACTGAAAACTGACATTGTCAGGCATGAATGCGTAACTGAAAACTGACATTGTCAGGCATGAATGCGTAACTGAAAACTGACATTATCAGGCATGAATGCGTAACTGAAAACTGACATTGTCAGGCATGAATGCTTAAATGAAAACTGACAGTGTTCTCCCCAGCTAATGAAACCTCTGGACTGTCCCTCAAACTAATAACTTTCCATTATGAACAGGTAGATTTTATATACAGGTTGAAATGTTAGGGATGGGTCAGGATTTAGGTTGAACGTTTGCCTGAGATCCTTTGGCCATAGGATCAAACCGTCTCCAGGGCCATACCCTGATCTTGACTTGAAGTAGTTTTGATATGTGCCCACGTCCAGTTTGGTTCGGGTACACTCGCCACGGGCCCAATGTCTTTAGACAAGGGCACGGGGTCTGGGGAGAATACCATATACCCTGATCAAAATCCCTTGGAGGGCACTGCCCTGTTCTCTGTAAACTCATTCTCTGACAGGGTTTATTGCCATTCAAATTGGGAAAGGAAAAGAAAAGAGTCCTTGCTGTTAATAAAAAAATCTAACTTTATAGCAGTAGCAGTTTCCTCTTAAAAGATCATGTGTTGCAGAACACTATACATTGTATGTCTAACACCTAACAGCCACTGAATAAACAATGTGCTGGGGTGTCATTAAACTACCAATCCTTTCCTTCTTCCTTCTTACCAGACAGTGCAAGAACAGTAACATGGTTTTAAAATGGCATTTCTCATAACAGAATAATCCTGTTAGTAAAATATTTGGGCAACATGCCTGTGTAATTAAGAGCTATCTACTGTGCATGAATCAGTACTAGATTGTATGAAGGGATATTTTTAAAGTGGCTGTTATATATAGTGGTGTTTATATCAAGTTTAATTAAAAGCAGTAATATATATTTTATATATATATATTGTCCTACATCAAGTGCGTGTGATTATGTAGCACTTTGCCGATCATTATTGACAGAGAAGATAGATTAATCTCACAATATTTGGTAGTGACAAAATACAGCAATAGGCGATCATGTCTGGATCGTATCACAAATGTTGTTTCCACATAATTAGTGTCAACATGCTGAATTTAACAAATATGCAGTCACCATAGCGATATTTCTGTAATAATTCCAACAATAATTATTTCAGCATTGAGTACAACAGAAAATTCTACAAATGGAAACAAATATAGAATTTCCAATAACACAGATTAAATTATTATCAAAACGGTAGTGTCTGAACTAAATCTGTGTTGTACAATAGATGTATATACCACAAACTGATTTGGACTAGTCAGTGGAGCAAAAAATATCCCAGTTTGTTCCCAGACTTCTTTGAACCTGGAAAAATGGGACAACATTAATCTTTTTATTCATTCTGAAGAGTAATAAAGCGCCATCTATATTGAATTATTTTTGCAGGAAATCTTGATTTTCACTCGCATGACATTTTCATCCCTGCATATGTCAAAGACCATGGTATGTGCTGCTCTGTCTGTTGTAAAGTGTACATAAAAGACCCCATGTTGCAGTGGAAAAATTAGCAGGTTTCCTCAAAGATTATAAGTAAAAATTAACAAATGTTTGATATCCAATAACTGACTATGTTAGTAAATTAGGTCATAGGATTTCATATTTCATGGGAAACACTTTTACATAGGATTTCATATTTCATGGGAAACACTTTTACGGTTCTGTGCTTTTAGACCATAGGAACTTATCGGAAACTGTTTTTCAGTAATCCAAAATAACACAGCAGTGATACGAAAATCATGGGAAATGAAATTTTTATTCTATGATTTTGACAACACGGTACTGACATGCTACCGGTAACGATCGTTACTGGGAAATCCTATAGTCTGATAAATAATTCGGCTGTAGTGGTATCAGTAAACAAAAAACAGCCTTTGAAATTGAGATATATTTGTAATGGCACCTACATGTAATTACCATCGTTACATATAAGTCATTGTGACAGTAATCTCATGAAAATAATCATTCTTCCAAAAACTTTCATAATATACATCTCAGAATTTACAGCAGGAGTGCAGAAAGTACTCGCCCGCTCACCAAATGCAAGTAAACATTCTGATGGATGAGTTAAAAATGCAACTACCAGTCCGACGGGTGATCTGTATTTTTCTCATTGACACTATTTTTTCCCCAGTACTTGCCATGCCATAATTTGAAATAATTTAGACATAGGATTCAGAATGATGATGAAATTCACAACAATACATGTATAGCATCAAAGTAGTTTTGTTAAAGACTCAGCTATCTTATTTCGCATGTCTGTGCAGTCGCCAAATGATAGTTTCAGTTTCCATGCTACTGAAAGTTGCCTAGCATTTAAGATTTCTATGCTGAATGCCAGCTGTTTTTGGATCAAAAGCGATGCTATTATGCATGATTCAACTTTCAAAATCATTTGTTAATGTGTCGATATTTGAACAGTGTTTGAAAGTCACCACAAAAAAAATAAAACAGACAAAGAAAAGAAAGAAAAGGACACGGTATGAAAAAGAAAAACGACTGTGTGTGTGGAAAAAATTGGCTAAGCACGGAGTCTGGAGAAAAGATATCATGTTTAATATACTATTTCTAAAAAACCGCCATGTTCTGTAGGGATTGTAGAGAAAACGAAACTGAAAAAATACAAAGGATAAACCTTTTTTGGAACTCAATATTCAAATGGAAAAACATAAAAGCTCACGAAACGTCAGATAATTATACATTTGCTCTGTAGTTTGCCCGAGATTCTGTGTTGTTAAAAGTTATATATTGTTCTATACGCTGGCGGATTAGTAGAAACTCTTGCGGGCTAGTAAAATTTAGTTGGTTCTGGTCCAGTGGTCTAGTGAAAAAATTGCCATTTCTGTACACCGGTACAGGAAAGCTTGTTTACATCATAAGGTATCTTTTGGATGAATTTCAGGAAATTTGAAGGATATATATACATTTTGAAATTTTTAATTAGTGATAACTTTTTTCGGATTGATTTGAAAAGAAAGGTTGTTGAGACAAATATATAGAGCTGTGAAAGATCTTCAAAATGAAACAAGAACCTGCTCTGTAGGTGTTATACTTTCAAAGATACAGGCATTTGAATTCGCAAGGTAGTGCTATCTCATTAATTAAGAGGCCGTGAGCAAAAATATTTGAATTCTAGCCATTGCTCATAGGTCCCAATCATCTATCAAAATGTTTACAAAAATCTGAGAGATGAAGGCATATTTTCATTTGTTTTGACAAATAAATTTTATACATCAGCTTTTATGGCCATATTGCTGATTGCCTCGGCATATTTCGAGAGCTGAAAACATACTTTAATTTTGTCTGTTCAAACATCATTTAAAAACGTAATAAAATGAAAACTACTCAAATTTTATAAAACATGTAAAAAAAAAATTAACAAGATATTTCATTTAAAACTGACAAAATTGATATTCCTGTACTTGCAATACAAAACTTTGAAAGTTACTCACTCATTGTACACAAACGTGACAATCCCAGCAATTAGTCAAAGATAATCTTGACACGGTATGTCTGGGGGCCAAGACGAAATGACACAATATATTCCTACACTCTGTGTCCTAACATGCTTAGCTAACACCTGGCAGTGTCATATTGGTTTTATACGGTAACAGTGCCTGGTAAGCCATGTGGAACACAGACAAAATCAAATAAGATTAATCTCTGTGTGGAACTCTGTTAGAGAAACTAAATATTGAGTACCCTCTGTGTACAGGTGTTTGTGGGAATTGTTTTTTTCTATGGGAATAGTACGAGAAGAAACACTACTTGGCAAACACATTTGGTTCAACTGATTGACCTATAGAAATACGCTGAGTAATAATAGATATACGAGGGGGTGATGAAAAATTCCTGGCTTTGGAAGGAAGAAAATGCAGGAGGGTTAATTGATCATGGTTGGGCTTTAATTGGTGGACCATCCGCCTTACTTTCCATACTTGGCTCCCTCCGACTATCACCTCTTCCCACAACTGGAGAAGCACCTCAAAGGAATGTACTCACTCTGATTCAGAAGTGATTGCTGCTATGGAGGCTTAGTTGGAGGTCCAATCTTGCGAGTTTTTCTTACAGGGCTTAGAAAAACTGAAGGACCGCTGCAATAAGTGTGTGAATCTGAGAGGGGAGCATGTTGAATAAAACCATAATTAATTGGCCCTCCTGTATTTTCTTCCTCCCAAAGCCAGGAACTTTTCAGCACCCCTCGTAATAGTTATGTGAATGTTCAATAATATTGTTAAATATTTTTAAAAAAACATATCTGCACAAACCACGTCCAAAGGATTTTTAGGAAAAAGCCATGAGGATTTCCATTCATGAATCCTGTAGAAAGAGTGATAGTGCTGGGTGTTAATGAAAGTTGTGAATATCATGCCTTACCGCTATATACTAACATGGTCTCTTTTATTATTCGGGACAGCAATATTTCTTTTTATTATTCAGGAAAGCAATATTTCCTCTTATTATTTGGGACAGCAATATTTCCTCTTATTATTGGGAACAGCAATATTTCCTCTTATTATTCGGAACAGCAATATTTCAAGTCCTGGCTATACACAATAATACAGAATCACCCAGTTTATACCTGGAGTGGTACAAGTTAGTCCATCATTGGTACATGCTATCACAGATATTATACTAACAGGGTCTCTTTTATTATTTGGGACAGCAATATTTCCTCTTTATTATTCGTAACAGCAATATTTCCTCTTATTATTCGTAATAGCAATATTTCAAGTCCTGGCTATACACAATAATACAGAATCATCCAGTTTAAATACCTGGAGCGGTACAAGTTAGTTCATCACTGTTACACGCTATCACAGATATATATCACCCAGTGACACTGCCTTCATTATTATTCACACCCTCGGCTTTTCTTTATAAGTTAAGATGTCACACTGATAACAATGTTTGCAATTCATCAGATACATGTAGCGTACATTCTACTATGTGTATATCAGTATGTAGGTATATGGATATCAGTTTATGTGTTTTTTCTTCAGGGCATGTAATTTCATTAGAAAATTATTTTTCTTTCGTGTGGCAGTTACATGACTTTTAATTCACATGAGAGCAGGTTGTCGCTCAAGTGGTTGTGTGTTTGCCTCTGAAGTGGTCGGTCATCGGATCGATCCTTCTCAGTAAACCAATTTGAAGTTTGGGCTATTTTCCATTCCAACCAATGGTCCACAACTGGTTCATCAAAGGTCGTGATATGTACTGTCCTGTCTTGGAAAGAATACCCTATGTGGCAGCAGCAGGTTTCCTCTAAAAAAAGAAATCTGTCAAAATGACCATATGTTTGATGTGCAGTAGCCAATGATAAGATAAAAATCAATGTGCTGTTGAGGCATTGTTAACCCTGAGCTGAAATCGAGATTAAAAATCCTATTCCTTGACTGAGATTTGATCCCTGTACCTACCAACCTTGAATCCGAAAGCATAACCACTATACTACTGAGGCCAGCAAACCAATTGTTACCTGTTGATTTAGAGGATGGCTAAAGGTCACAGGCCACCTTCATATTTTTGGTCATTTAAATTTTTTTTATAGAACTGAATTATAGATCACCTCCATCCAGTATTGTGGATCTGCTTCTGTGGTGTACCTGATTGATGGAAATGGTATACAACTAACCACTGAGACTTGTAAACTACTCAATTTGGATTGGAACTGATACAAAGATTATAAACCCCTTGCCTGGATGGAGCTAGGAAAATGTTATTTCCCTAAAGAAAGACTGTAAGGTAGATCTGAACACCATTAAGAGAAACTATTGTCTGAGAATAGTAATTCTCGAGATAAGCCAGGATATCAGATAGGAACTAGCCAGACGGAACTAAATTAGAATGGCCACTCTGCGGACTCTTTATACATCATCTTTCACTTTATTCATTTCTTAATTTACCCAGTGAATTAAAAGCTCAAAATATATAAAGATAAGAATTGTAACCAAGTCGGGCACTGGTGATATGGTGGTTAAGATGTCAGACTCATGTCTGGTAGGTACTGAGGTCAAATCTCAGCCAAGGAATGGGATTTATAATCTTTGTACCAGGTCCAATCCAAAGTGAGTGCTCCACAAGGCTTTCTGGGTAGGTGTATGCCACTTCCACCGACCAGTGGTCCACAACTTGTTTATCAAAGGGCATAGTATAATATATGTGTTCTATCTGAGAATGTGCATATAAAACATTCATTGTTACTAATTAAAAAGAGTAACTTATGTGTTGGTAGCAGAAAAGAGATTTTTTGTCAATAAAATCTATGTAGGTGAAATCATTACACTAATCGCTAAAGGTTGTCGGGGTGCGTAAAATTGTGTCACGTTTCATCTGGTGTCTCTACCATGAATACTAGAAGATCATAAAAGTTTGTCTTCATACATTCATTGCTGGTCTCACACCAGGGTTTTATTTTTAATGTGTCTTCTATTATGAATCTCTGAAAATGAACAATACACAATTGTGTATCTAAATAACATTTTTTACTTCACGCTGTTTGTGGATTGTTGAGCAGACTGAAAATAATATTTACATATTTCATTACTTTAGCACCTTTTTCCTCGATACGAGCAAGTGCAGAAACTTTATTTTAAGTTTATATTCATAAACAGAAACGGTTGAGATGTGTAACATAGTGTTTATGTTATGTAAACAGAAACAGTTGAGATGTGTAACACAATGTTTATGTTATGTAAACAGAAACGGTTGAGATTTGTAATACAATGTTTATGTTATGTAAACAGAAACAGTTGAGATGTGTAACACAATGTTTATGTTATGTAAACAGAAACGGTTGAGAT
>JAULBS010075972.1:0-20288 GCA_032355785.1 Symmetromphalus regularis
AAAAAGGTAGGGCAACTCTAATAAAAATTTACAATTGCCAAAATTGTAAACTGTATTAGCTGTGGGGAATGGTTATATGATAATGGTGAATTAATTGCAACTCATAGTTCAGTATTACAGTTGGTGTTATGACCACCAAAGATCTTGAAGGACGACTGGGGTCAGAAGTGAAATTTGACATCAGTAGTGGGTGATACCGTCACGATGTGTCATTCATTCATTCAGTCAACGAGGCATACTGCATATGAATCTCCCAATGGCCATTTGAGGGAGTCAGTTCCACTCCTCTTAGTGCGCCTGACCAAGTTCCGCTAACATGGTCAGCGATCTTTGACGTTGATGCACATGTCTTTCTATCATGTCCCAGACATGTTCAATGGGGGAAAGGTCTGGGCACATTGCTGGCCATGGCATTTGATAGATGTTGTGCTTCCTTTAATGTTAAAAATAAAAAAATTAAATTTTAATGACAAGATGTTGTGCTGCTGAATGTGAGCATTGATGATTTGTGCATGGTGAGCATGGGCATTGTTGTCATGAAAAACAAAACCTCATCCCACACGCCAGTATGTCAGTATGTTGTCCCCGTATTACTGGCCAGTGACCCTTCCTTACACAATATGAAAGGGGGTTTCTGTCAGTCATAGTGATGCCACCCCCAAACCATAACTGATCCACCGCCAAATCTGTCATGAGGTCGCATTGAGGGGGTATAGAATTGCTAAAAATAGACCAATGAGGAGTGTGCACATAAAAACGAGTCTTATGCAAGACTTAATTTAGTTTTTTTGTTTGAGAATATACCTTTTTGGATGAGGAAGGGGGAATATTATATTGTAGGAATATTTCCTTTTAAATGTAATATAAAATGTAAGTATGTTATATTCAATACTGTAATTAAATCTTCAATTTTCATTTTTTTATTTTTAACACTGGTTGGAATGTGTATTTGTAACTCTTGATTTCAAAGACCAATAACTAAATACTTATATTAGTTGGAGATATGACATAAATGATGGTTTATTTCACATTTAAAGGAAGAAATGATAATGTAAGGCTTAGTTTTTAATTTTATATTAATAATGAAAAAAAAGTAAAACATATAAGTAGATAATTATTTGATTGGCATGTGGCACTTGGAATTATTACAAACTTATAAACCTCCAGTCATCATACAATTCTACATAATCTATGGTATTATCCCTATTTTCCTTTCTCAGCGGTTGACTATGATTCTGCAATTAATCACTACACACTCCAGGTGAAGGTCACTGATGGAATAAATGACGTCTTCGTGAATGTCCAGGTGATGCTGATTGCAGTCAACGAATTCACACCAACGTTTCAGTCAAACCCGACCTTGTCCATGTCTGAAAACGAAAAGGTGGCATTCTATCTCACGACATACATCGCTACAGATGACGACTATGCACCACATGCTGTCATCTTGTATGCAATAAAAGACGGTATGTTAACATATGTGACTGGGTCTTACAAAACCCAATATAAGCAGTTTTTTTTATCATTTTTGATATTATTATTTATTAATAAAGGTGATTAAATGTACTTTAATTTGATGTAATAATAATTTAACTTAAAAACTTAATTAGTTATTGTCATTTGAAGTTCATAGATATGTAGCAGCGGCAGTTTTCAAACCTACTGTATTAGTTTTACCATAACAACCAGTTTTCTAACTTTTCCAAACAGTCTAACAGTGTTCATATATATATGTTCTTTACACCAGTACCAACCACTGTATGCACAAAAAGTAGTTTTTCTAGTTTTCAAAGCATGATGAAAGTGTGCTCAAAACAATGACCTTGACACAGCATGTTAACTTCTCCTAAAACTATTCAGCCAATCAGAAACAAGGTCTTAGAAAAACATGGTAATTTAACTAAGAAAGATTTGAAGCTATGCATTCTATTGGCTGAGAACCTTTGTTTTGTTCATATCAAATACAGGGCAAAGGCTTCTTGTGGTTGGCTGTGCTACTTAAAAGGCATTAACCATCTAAAAATAGAAACAATACTTGTTCCAACAATGTATAACATGATGAGATTCTATTTGGTTAAAGGTGAAAAAAAAAGTGACATGAAAAATGAGCTTTTTACCTCAATAAATTTACCTCACAATAATGCTTTATTAGTGTATTTAAACATAACTTTTAGGGAAAAACAACTAGTAAATGATAGATGAATAGGTTATCTGTGTAAACATAGAACATTTTATTTTAACCCATATTGACACCCCTAATGCACTATATCGCTTGTAGCACTGAATGGTCCTTGCAACTTACCACTGGTTTTGTGAGAACCGTACACATATATGGGTAAGGCTTACGAAATCGGGACCAGTAGCAAAGAAATGTGTCTTTTGCTTAGAATATCTACACATTTATTTGAATCATTTCAAAACGTATGTGGATGAAAAGATATGATGAAGACAAATCTGACAGTGCATTAGAAAACCAGACATACACATGTATGTCGCAAGAGATGCTTTCACAGGACAGCCTAAAAATGTCACAAAGTTCAATTTTTGGGCTTTTAACATTTCATGCATTTCGGGTTGTGCAGGTTTTCTTCTACATAAATCCAACATATTAAACACTAATTCACTCTCTAAAATGGTTTATTTACGATTTTCCTTCAAGTGATTCCAATCCAGAACAGTGAAAACAGCTAGTTTAGGGCTGATTTCTGAAGAATCATGCTTTCAGTTACAGTGTTACTTAAACCTCTAAAATATTAATGGATAAAGATATTTTAGACCTGTTTATTGAATTTTGTTTTGCTATTTCCATTCATTTTGATTCATTTAAAACCTTAAATTGTCAGAAGTGACCAATATATCTGGCTTTCTCATACACGGTCACATAATATAGTTTTATAAATGTGGGATGAATATTTCATAGATATTTTGGCCCAAGTTGGAAAATAGGCCATTTTGCCTAGGTCCAATTTGCAAATGAAGGTAATCAAAGGTAGATTATTGAGATTTAAATATAATTTATATTAATTTTAAAAGTTATATGAGTAACTACATGCATTTAGCCTGTTTGACATTAGCAAGCTAAAAGTCTCAACTTGTTTCACGGCATCAGAAATACAGTTATACAGCAAGCAGATATGTGTAAATATACCATGTAATTCATGATTGTGCCCACTGTTGACCCTGGCATCCGCTGTGAACTATGTAAGATGAAAAATATGACCTTATGTGTTAAGGGTGTGTTGTACGTTATTGCTATTTTGCATACCGTGTCTTCATGAGGGCTTTATCAGTTTATTTACTACAAAGACGATGTTCTTACTATCTATTTCAGACTCCTACAAAAAATTTCTATTAAAAATCATAAAAAATATAGCCAAAAACATGAAATGTCACTTTTATACGTTATCGGTTTTATACGTTATCCAGCGGGAAATTCTCATTGCAATGGCTTTGAATGGATTGCTATTTAGGCAGGTCCCGATCTGCACAACATAGGTACATCACAGGGTATGCTTTGAGAGGTTTATGGCATTATAGGTTAGTTATTTTCGTATCACACATATAAAACCTTGGTTAATCTCAGTAATTGCAGTTGTTTAATCATTAGGCATGCTCATTTATGGAAGATACTGACCGGTGTATTTCGCATGCTTTCTAAATGGCACTGCTGGCACGCAGAAAACTTTAATTCTACAATAACGGAGAACACACTCTGATAATCTAGTAAACATAAAAGGTGAAATATCTCAAGAAATACAATTGATAGCTCTAGTTTGAAGGTATTATTTAGGTATTTTGGGACCAGGCTTACTATCCAAACTGTGGCATTAAATCATAATTCTATGTTGAAGTCATTTATTGCCTGTTTTCGCAATAACTAACGTCTAAAACACTGATTTTGACTTTGTTGTACTATTTCCCCATTCTTGGATATATTATACATCGATCATCAACTTCAAATATTGCTTTGTATCAAAAACATATTTGCATAACCTCTGATGTCCTTTTTGATTAAAACTGTTTTTGTTCTTCAACATGAACATTGGGTTTTAAACCGTAGATAATGTATAAAACATTTTTTGACTTGCTATGAAGCAATTTTAACATATGTTTTTCTATTATCTGATTTTGCATCTATAATCAAGTAAACCTTATATACATTTAATGTTTATTAATGATTATTTTGTTATTATCTTCATAGCATCCTAGGTGGGAACTCCGTAGCTAACCAAAAATACCACTGGGATATATGTGAAATACGTTATTCTGAAAGATATTCATGTGACAAAAACTTCGTAACAAAAAGTAGTGATAATTTATATACCATTTTACTTTGCCAAATAAAGATAACTAAAAGATATACAAATATTGTCATGATATTTGTAATTAGATTTCAGTATAAGGATTCAGTTTTCGTTTTATATGTTATCCACGACAGTTGCCTTTAGAAATGAATCTACATGAAATATATGCAGGACTGACTTTATCTAGTAATAAGGAGCAACTAACTAACGTGTAGGAGGGAAATAATTCACTATGTCATAAATATTAGTATGAAATTATTCTTTTGCAGGTGAAATGCATTTAAAATGTTTATGTATCCAGGGATTTACCGGACTTGCAAAACCTGCATAAAGGATGCAATAAAATGTCATTTGGACTCCTAATATCACAGACACTGTGTCCCACAGAACTCTTATAAAAATATCAAAACTGTTTTAGTTATGTAATCGAGTCAGACATAAATAAACAATAGGGAGTGGGGTGGTGGGTGTACTGAGACATTTTAGAGCCATAAAAAAGAATTCATTTATTCAATATAAAACAAATAAAAAGACCAAATAATTTCTTTTTTTTAAATGCTAAATCTGTTTTCTGCAACTCTTGACTAAATTGTGGACACTTAGGTTTTAGGTTGGGACCCTCGGAAAAGAAACAGAAGAGTCCCAGGGACCCTTCTTTTATAAAAGCCATGTAAACCTCTGGTATGCACATACAAAATATTAGCAACAGAGCCGATTTCATTAGAAGTTTGAAATTTAAGATAAAAAGACTTGACATTACTACTTTAAAGCCAGGATATACATTGTATACAGAATATATGCTAAAAACATTTATAAACATGATGTAAGAATACATACTCAGCACTTAGTCATAAATTGTTTTATATGTTATCTGAGTACAGTTCTTAGGGAAAGTGGGATAACTCCAAATTGGTTATGTCAGAGGTCTCTATAGGCTATGAGCCAGACCCCCCCCCCAAATTTACCAGTCGGTATCATACAGATGGAGTAAGACTCGTGATTTTTAGCAAGATATATGTCCCTAGATATGAAAAAAAAGCTGATAGCCGTGTATAACTCTAGGCCATATCTGTGTTATCACCCGAAATATTATTATAAGCCCTCTTCACCAAAAAATGTGATATTTGCTAAAATTGGAATAAATATTTTTTTAAGGACCACAGAGTACCAATAATTTGCATACTGGATGCAATATAGTAATAAAATATAGAACATTTATGGGGGTTATTTGTCAAACGTTTAATATAATGACAAAATATATGTTAAATTTAGTGAAAAAGTGGCACCGTGGTTATGTTGTAACACTTGTCTTCAGTTGTTACAAATAAGACCTTTCCATTCAGACGCTTGGTCTAATCTGGTTTCATCCATTCGCTCACCAGAAATGAAATGAGCCTCATGAGACAAGTGTTACAAAATAACCACAGAAGGCCACCAGGAGGTGCTTGAGCTGCAAAGTACATACGAGGAAGCACATGGTCGACTCTTCCTTCATGCTGCTCATGCTATACAGACTGGATATCCAGCAGTCGTAATCAACTCCGATGACACTAACGTATTCATCATGGCGTTGGTGTTTCATACTGAAATTGCATCAAAATTGTTCCAGAAATGTGGCACCAAAGAACAGAAACCAATCATTGACATTACCAAAATTGCAGCTTCAGTGGGTGCAGATGTTTGTCATGGACTTATATGGATGCATGCTTACACAGGTTGTGACACTGTCAGCACATTTGCCGGCAAAGGCCAACTCGGAGTGCTTAAACTGCTTAGGTCTAGCAAAGAGGTCCAAGAAACGTTCGCCGAGTTGGGACAAGAATGAAATGTGGCTGATGAGCTTATGCATAATCTGGAGAATTTCACATGTCTCCTATATGCATCCAAGTCTGGTACAAAGGAACTTAATAGCCTTCGATACCATCTATTCTGTGCGAAGAAGGGCGGGATTGAAAGCCACCAGTTGCCTCCATGCAATGACTGTTTCCGAAAACACGTACTGCGTGCCAATTACCAGGCAGCAATGTGGAAGCGAAGCCTTCAGAGGCACCCAATGACCCCCAGTCCAGTTGGAAAAGGATGGAAATGGGATGATCAGGATGGAACAATGCTGGCTGTGGACTGGATGAGTGTACAGCCAGCATCTCAGGCTCATCTGGATTTGTTGGCCTTTAATTGTTCCAGGAGCTGGAAGCTACCAAGTTGTGTCTGCATTGCCAGTGGACTGAAATGTACAGACATGTGTAAACTTGCCACCTGTGACAATAAGCCATTGTCTGTCGAGTCAGACGACGACAGCCTCGACGAGGATGATCCATCAGAAGTGGAGCAAGAATACGGATTCTGAGCCAAATATGCTCCACATCTAAAGGAAGGGACACTTTCGTGATGTCATTTCAGATATTTATTTTCTGTTATAACTGATTTTAAGTATAATATGTATGACGTTCATTGTAATTTAAAGTAGACCGATGCATAAAAGGATAGGTTCAGTTTATAAGAATTATTTAGTATGTGTTTAATTTAAATGCCTGTAATCTGTGTCAATTGTGTTAAAAATTGATTGGTAATAACAATATATAAGGCGTATTTGTTCGAGAGATCAGTTAATGATAACATAATTATGGTAAACCTAGAGAGTGCAGCAATTTTACATGTATTGTGAAATATAATGTACCTGATGTTACATACCTACTTTAGAATACTAGCTAATACCAAAAATTACACTGAGATCACAAAAGTAGACAAATAAACCTAAAATGTTCAAAATCTATGTTTTGTTCCAAAATATCAAAATTTGGATGTATTGTTGAACTTTGCCAAAATATTTGCCCCAAACAACCACCACGTTACAAAGTAATGATGTATACCAATGCAGTTGTTCTTTGCGAAGATTTTGAGGGGTCAAATGTTACTCTGGGAGTTTTCGTTTTTGAAATACTGACAAAAACATACAATCTGAATTCGAAGTGATTTTGGCCACTTTCACTAAATTTAACATATTTTTTGTCATTATATCAAACGTATGACAAATAACCCCCATAAATGTTCTATATTTCTATTACTATATTAGTTGGCATCCAGTACGCAAATTATTGGCACTCTGTGGTCTTTAAAAAAAAATATTTATTCCAATTTTAGCAAATATCACATTTTTTGGTGAAGCGGGTGTATAATAATATTTAGGGTGATAACACAGAGATGGCCGAGAGTTATACATTGTTATTACTTTTTTTTCATATCTAGGGACATATATCTTGCAAAAAATCACAATGAGCCTTACTCCATCTGTATGGTATTGAACAATCCCCTTGGCTCATAGCCTACTATATATATTTGTCATGGAGAGGACACATTACTCATATGTGATCAGATAGTGATTTAAGATTTGTCAATGTGTATTGTAAAAAGTAATGACAAACAAGGTTTCTTTCAGAAAACTGCCTTTACAAATGTACACAAAATGAAATAAAACTTTAGTTATGAACTGACTTATAAAACACTTGGCAGAATGTTTGTTATGCATTTCCCATCAGCCATGATCATCTACTATATATAGTTGGCACTACAATAGGTTATAATTATATATTTGTACATGATAAAAATATAAAAAGTGATAGTCCAGCGGAAATACGATGAACCGTGCACTGAGGTCTACCCAAAGTTTTTTTGATGTTTTTATAACTACAATATCTGCTGATTCAGGATCCGGATGATGCCACTCTGGCATCTTTGGGGACATTGAAATATTCAAGATGGCCGCCATAAAGGTGAAAAATTGAGATATTATTATAATCTCAACGTAATACCACACAAAAAACTTATTTTTTGTGTCTAGATAAATATTTCAGATTCCATGTATTCCAATGTAATAATTAATAGCGGTATATGAAAAAAATGTACAGGGATAATCCAAGATGGCTGTCAAAATGACCAAATCTTTGGTATAAATCTACAGCGATGATCAAGATATAGATATCATATCACCGAGATATTTATTTTTTGTATCTAAATTTATGTTTTATGACTAAAGGATTCAATTGGAATAATTAGTAGTCATTTATAAAAACATTGATTCGTATATTCCAAAAAGGCTGCCAAAATGACCATAGTTAGTGAAAATTACAGAAATAACCATATTTAGATAATAGATGTGCTCTAGTTTAGGTTCCACACTACCAAAGATTTTTGTATGCATTTCATTGTTATCTCTATGTTGTACGGTTTCTCACGATATCAGAAAGTAAAGTTTGTTTTATTTAACGACGCCTCTAAAGCACATTGATTTTCACCTTATCAGTATAATTAGTTTGTAATCATTCAGCTACAAAACATATATATGTTGACCACTACTTTGGTGTAGCTTATGTTTTTTTTTCTAGAGAGGCAATGCTAGTTATTTCTCGTATTTTAATCAACTTCTATAATATTAATCACATTAAAAAAAAATCTGCAAAAAAATCTAGTGAGGCAGTTGCCTCATTGTCTCAATGGAAGCTACGCCACTGCACTAATATTGTTGCCTATGCAGCATTAAACCTACGTCACTTTTTCATGCACTGACAAGTTATAACATGCATGAGCATAAAGGTTCCAGTTTTATACTAATTAAAGCAATAATGATACAAAATCTCGGTCAATAAATCAACATTCAGCCAATTTGCATGTTTCACTTGTAAAAACAAATATTCATCGATCTTTTTCTTAACGGACTATATTAACCAGGATACCTGGGGGGGGAGGGGGGTCAAGGTTAACAGTGACATCATACATTTAGTGTAATAGTCGTTTATGTTCCACAAATATTTAATGATACACAACTAATGGCATTCTTGTTAGACCGTTTGAAAGCTTTTAATTGGAAATAGATTTTCTGCATAAAAATAAAAACGAAAATAGACCTAATGACACATTCGCAATGCGTTACTAGGCTGCAAAATAAAGGTAAAAAAAAAAAAAAAATAGATATATAATTTAAAAAACAAAAACAAACAAGCACAAACTGTTATCTCATTAGGATGTTACAGATGTTAAAAGAGACAATTTTTGAAGAAGAAAAAAGTTAATGGTATTTTTTGTCTGTTTAAAGAAAACGTTTTATTTATTTATTATTTTTTAACGTCTTTAATCTATATAATTTATAATGTAACGGAAAAAATGCTGAATGTTTAATGCTACCGGTTTAAAAGTTAAGGGTTTTTTGTCTGGTTTAATAAACGTATTTCTCCACGTGCTTAATCGATACATATAATGTTCTAATGGAACGGAAAAAACAACTCTTAAATATCAATGCTGTTGGCTATAAAAGTTTAGGTATTTTTGTCTGGTTAAAAACAGACGCATTTTTCCACGTGTTTAATGGATTATATAATATTATAGTGTTTTAATATAACGGAAAAAACAAAGTTCAGATATTAATACTTTTGGTTATAAAAGTCAGATCAACTGCTTTAAACAGAACCACTTCAGGAAACAGGGATTTGTGTCTTTTATCTAATTGGAAAAAGCACGCACGTACACACGCACAAATACACATACAAACACAAACACATGCACACACACAAACGCACAAACACACGCGTACACACACTCAGACATACACACAAAACTTACACAAACACACGCACACCCATATACACACAAATTCACACACAAACACACACACACACACACACACACACACACAAACAAACACTCGCAAACACACACGCGCGCGCTAACACCCATTAGTCCTAATAATTACATACATATCTAACGCGCAAAGGATTTTACCTAACCATTTCTGATATAAGTCGCATATAAAAGTAACGCTGTTAATGATATTTGTTTTTCTTATTGACATTTTATATTTTTAATCCGACAAAGCTATTTTTCTGAGTACATGTATTTGACTGTTCTTGTTTTTGTATTTGTAATTACATAACCACCATACTTATTAATAGTTCAATTCAAATATCCCCCAACTATTTTGAACAGTATATAACATTTTAAGGTTATATAATATCTTGACTTCAAACAATGATGGAATGAGGTGGTTTACATACAAAGCCATTTGTAAAAAGTTAAAATATTAAACACTCACCCCTCTTTGGCCACCACTTGTTTCCTCATTATAATTTCGTGGGCTGACTGCAAAAAACATTTATGTCCATTTTGGCAATTTCTGAGAAACTTAAACTCAGCACAGAATCAAAGGTCTTGGTCATATCATTTTGCATACACAGGGCAGCCTATATAAAAAAAATCTGTAAATTATAAAAGTGTTATGATTTTACATGACACTTTTTACTTTAAAATTCATATTTTCAGAAAAGTACCATTTTGGGCATTACTGTTTTCTGGTGTCAGCCCTCGATTTGGGCGTGTGTATTTTTTAATCCCCTTTTATATTAAAAATCTTTATAATAATTTGAAGTCTCTTCCAAAATTTCTTTATTCGCCCCTGACCTGTGAAGCCCGCATACGTAGAGAATTAAGCAAAAAGTTAAAATATGAAACTGATAACAGATGTTGTTATCTTTGCGCTACAGATTGGCTTCTGAGAAAACGCATTCTATTCAGTGAGAAGAAATCGACCGGTGTAATGAACAAGAAGACAAACGGTACATTTATTTCGTCACTGATATACCTAACAACATGTAAGTTGCTAAGTGATGCTTTCTTTGATACCAGGACTACAGGTGTTTTCATGATTAAACAGGACATTGACATCAGTCTTGTGTTCGAAACAGACTGGATTTGGCGGTCGCTGCGTTGCAATTCCACTGGTTCCAAAACGTTCTCATTGGCTTTAACATAAAGTACAAAAACTAGTGTCAGGTGCGGTTCCATGGTCCCCACCTAATTTTCGGGCAATGAACATTTTTCTTGTAAAACCCTAAGCGCAAGTACAGACCAACGCTTTACTCTCCAAAGTTGCGCTACTCCCCCTTCCCATTCAAAATTACTGCAACCGCCCATGAGTGTAGTTAACAAGTTCGTATGAACACAAAGCTGTATTTGATCTTTGAACTTGTCAGCCCTACTTGTTGGTAATAATAGGCCGATCAGGGTGAGTCCAGAATCCCCACCCGACCCCTACCCTGTGGATTTCAATTTTATTTTTCTATTTTAATTTTGTCTTAACTAATTTGGGATCTCAAATATTAAAAAAGGCTTTTAAATATTTTGTATCCCCCCTCCCCTCAAATATTTCTGCATTCGTTCCAGGCGCGAACACAGGTTTTAAGGAAAAAGGGGGTTTAATTGGCGAATGTTTTTGGTTAACCAGTTTTAAGGCATTAAATTATGTAGGGAACCACAGGAATCCTAAATATGTAAATTTTGTAATAAAGACGTGTGTAACATTCAATTCTACTCATTTCCTCTTTTTATATACGAAGTAAAAAAATTTTTTATAAAAACAAAAGGGGTTGAACCCTCCTTTTTGTCCACCACTGCGTTCCCTGGCAAATGTAATATTAATCTAATATAAAAGTTGTATGACAAAATTGTTTTGTCTAAAATAGTCCAAATTACATGAACTTTCGCCCAAGCAATCAATTAATTCTATATTGGTATGTTACAGTTTATCTAACCGCCTTAGCGTTATTACAAACTGCCAATAACTCGTATCGAAATACCAGCCACACACACCTACTCATTTTTCTATAATGTTTGGCTGTGGTAGAGTTTATACAAACAAAGAGCATGTTTGAACCATTACTAGATATAACACGTCAAACCCGTACACCCACCTTTCATTTGTAATCAAATAAATCAAAAGGGTTTTTAAATAATCTTTCTCTCTATGACAATCGTATAAGTTACAAATTGAAATATATTTTGCCATTATATTTCATAAAGTTTGTGCATAATGTATAAAAGGCAATTCATTGTATATGATGTTTTATAATAATAATAATAATTTAATTCAAAACCATTCGGGGAATATTTTTAGCATTAAGTCAGAGATTGATAGATAATTCTAATATTTATACAAAACGAGGAAGTGCTAAACAGTTTAGCATACACTGGTTAGTAATTTTAGCGTAGCAAAAAAATAAAATAATAATTTCATTAGGGCCGAACATGTGGGAGGTTCAAGGAGTTCCGGAACCCCTTCACTCAGCAACCTTTATATATATACAAACGAGGATTGCAAAACAGTTACAAAGCTTAAATGAGTTGTCTTAAAAAAAAATCGAGCGAATATTATTATTAGTATTTATTTATATATAGTAAGCAAGGATAGGCCAAAAATGCAATAATTCTACAGCAAACCTAGAATCCTAGTCGGCCTATGGACCACGGCATATTCTGTAAACCCCCTTCACATCTCACAGGACCGGCCTTGATGGAACAAAAATCTTTCGTTAAACCATCCATTTTATACAACATATTAAAAGAAAATTTATTTTTAATTATAAAATACAAATTTTCTCAAGAGTATGAATAAAATCAGATAAAAATCAAAGGTATAGAAAGGTGCCATGTAATTAATGAGCACAACTAAAAATAAAGTTTTAAACAAATATTTTCCTACCATTGAGTTTATATGTTCTTGATTTACTCAATGTTATGTTGATGTTTATTTGCCAGATTATATAAAATAAATAATGGTAAGACACCTTGACTGCATTCTGAACTTTTACAAAAACATCAACAATAATTTTCCAAAATTAGACCACATTTAATTTCTTCCGGTGAACATTTCTTCCACCTTAAAATTCGTTAGATTAACTAAAATAACAAAAGTCATTTCTCGCTTCACTTTCACCGCCCAGACAAGCACACAAAAAACCCAGCTGTTTGTGTACAAGTGAAGATATTATTAGACAGGTAGATTACTGCAAACTGTTCCAACAGACGTAGCAGACGTGAAAAAAAGAACTTTTTTCTGGCGCAGTAATATTTGGGAGGAGAAGATACCGCGCGTGATATCTTGACACCTAGAAGCAGAAGATCTTGTGGAATACTTTACGTTTGTCTCTGTTAATGCACTTAAAGATAAACAGGTTTTTTTTCTTCTCTCTCTCTTGCACTAAACTTGACTTGTTGATCAGTGCTTTCAGTGTTCCACCAATAACCGGAATCAGTAAAATAAGCATGTAGCACATCAACTGAAAAGTGTTTTAAACTTAACTCGATAAGTCTATCAGAAGTTTTTAGTAGTAGTTTGTTTTATTGAACGACGCCTCTAGAGCACATTGATTTTTATCTTATCATCGGCTATCGGACGTCAATCATGTGGTCATTCTGACATATTTATTTCCGATAAGCAGCAAGGGGTCTTTTATATGCACTGTTCCACAGACAGGACAGCACATACAACAGCCTTTGATGAACCAGTTGTTGACCACTGGTTCGGAAATTTTTAAAGACATGTAATTGCATTAAAGAGAATTGACAAGACTTGATTTGGGAAGGAGTTCCATTATAATTATGTCTTTGAGATTTAAATGTTCATCGGAGAAATCCTTAATCCACCCCTGAGAAAAATAATGTGTGTGTGAGTGCGCGCGCGCGTGGTAACACATTAACTTGTCGCCCCAGTCTCTATAGGTATTTTGCGAGCATTAGATGTTTGGGCGGTGGTTAGTAACATAAACTATTAGTAAATATGGGGGTGGGTCGATCATACTTGACGCACCTCCTGCAGCATTAGCAGGGGATTTAAATAAAGAAATACGACATACAGTGTCTGCAAAAATGGAGGATGTCATAGGCTACAATAAAGGATAAATAATTAGTTCAGGAACTTAATGCGTATTGGTTACTGCATTAAGTTCAGCTGACGACCCATACGATGCATTGATGCAATTTTCTGGCAACAAATGCTTCAGTTTCCGACCAAGAAATATCTAGATATACAATAAAATTTTCACAGTGATTCCCACAGTATCCACTGGTTTCAGCTTCAAACGCTGACACATTAAAAACAACATGGCGGTCTAACAAATACGAAACTTTCAGTTCATCCCCTATCTCTGTGGAGTCATTAAGAAATAAAATAAACCAGTTACAATGTAATATATTACTATTTTTATTTATAACACGCACCGCCACTCCTCCAACCCGCCAACAATCTCTTCATTTCCCATTCCTTCCCTTTCCCGAAAGTTTCGTATTTGTGACGAATGTGTTCTACCACCATGTAATGTTTTGGTCGGAAACTGAAGCATTTGTAGCCAGAAAATTGCGGGGCTTTGCTCTATAGTGGATATATAGCCCACACTAGACGGGATGCCAACCAATAACCAATAAACAATAAGCAGCCCGTTCATTTTGGACAAGTAAATAATAATAATAATAATAAAATTAACAGGAAGAGTAGTAAGCCTTTCCATGGACCCGCCTATGCGTGAAGCATATTGTATTTAGAGCATGTTAGCATCGTCATTATCATCATAACTTTCAACATATTTTATCTTCACTGGGGTAGGTGGGGTGGAGCAAGTAGCAGATCCAAAGGGACTCAAGGTGGTCCGGACCCGCACCCGTTTTTATAGAATTGTTTTTGTTAATATAGATTCTAATATTATTTTCCGAGTGGAAGGACGAGAAAATTAACCATTTTTCCCCAGTCCTATTCACACATCACATTTGGACCCACGCCCCCTTTTTCAGAAATCTTGCATCCGCGCCTTGGAGCGTATCACAGGGGGTTATGGGCATGTGCAACCACTAAGTATCGCAAATGAACTATTTTAGATTTTTGCTTTCAGAAGTTGGCCTACATGGTCTAATTTTCGCAGTAGTCTCATAAAAAGGTGCGATGGGGTATTGGATAGAGCCCCTTCAAATTGTCAGTTCTATTTTTTATATATTAAAAGTCATGACATGTATCTATAGCCCTATCGTTCTGTCAGGGCCCTCCCCCGCCCCACTCAGACTAAGGACTTTCTTTATTTTAAAAATGTAATAATAATAGAATTAGTTCTATTCATTTATTTAGGTTTATTTATTTGTCATGTAATTTCATAGTACCAGTGTTCTATATCTCCAGAATGTAGAACAAAGGGAGGTAATCTAATCATCTTGAATAGCGTATATACATGTAGTTTTAAACATACATATATGTATTTTTACTAGTTAGATCTAGTGTGGTCATCCTTAACACTTTCTTAGCAACATCTAAAGAAGGAAAATATTACCTCTATATTTTATGTAAATGATAGGCCATCATAATTAGCAGGGATGGAAACTATGTTGAGGGCCACAGGCCCGTACGCAGGATTTTCTTTAGGGGGGCGGCTGTGAAGGCCCGAACGTTTTTAACGTTATTCTAGTAAATTAGCGTCAATCCAAATTTGTATTTACGGACCTCGACAGATTTAGGGGGGTGCGTGCGCACCCGTCGCACCCCCTCCCCCTGCGTACGGGCCTGGTAATGATATATATTTTATCTTAAAGATCAGAGGAAAAGAACCAATTTTGCTTCTTTTAAATTAAATATAGTATTATGAATCAGTTCTTACAACAATAAAATCATTTAATTATGTTGTTTGTTTGTTTTGGGGTTTTGTTTTTAAAGTTGCTGGTAGTTAAAGGCATAGTTTCACGGAATTTAAGGATCTTTGTACTCTAAATATTGATTACGAATGAAACTTACATGCATTTGTTATACTAGATCTCGTTTTCACATCATGCAAGCCATTTTAACTGAACCATGGTATAGGGAATTCCATGTCGAGTCGAAACATATTTTCACATTTAAAAATTTCATATTTCATGAGGGGCGAAATAAATTGGTACGAAAGGTTTTTGCAGCTACAAAAATATTCAGAAGTTTTAAAATAATGGCTAACAGGGGAATACCCGTCATGTGACGCTAAATATATACGTCATACCTTCAACGGAAAACAAACCGTTGTTTTTTTCGATTTATTTGTCCGTGAGCATAATTCATTATTATTTGTAAAATATTGATAATAAGCGAGATGCGGCGGTCATGTAAGTAGTTGAATGAAGTATTTCTATGGACAAATTAAATCTTTATATTTAAAATTAATTCTTTGTTTGGAAATTAATTAGGTCAACGGGAGTATATGTTTAAGGTAAGTGTCCCGAAGATGACGTCAATTGTGCCAAATTTTCTAATGTAACGGTATTAATGTTGTTACTTACATTAAGAGTCTGAGAACTGTTTAAAAAACATTAAAAATAATGATTCTATGTACAGTGTGACAAGATATACTTGCATAAAAATTCATAATAGCTAACAAACAAATAAACAATAAATATATCATGAACTTTTAGAATCAATCTAGAATATACATGTTGCTCTGGTCATCATAAAGGTTCAGGTAAATACCTAATGCATTTAACTGATCTGCAGGGTCGGTTCCAGCAATTGTGAATAGGGGGGGGCAACTTTGGAGAAGTGCTTATGGGACTTGTAATTGCTGTGTTGGCCTGTACTTGCGCTTAGAGTTTTACAAGAAATATGGGGGGGGCGTGCACCGGGTGCTCCCCACACACACACACCCATGGAACCTCGCATGATCTGTAAATCATAGAATGGTGTATTGGTAATGTAAGCGTCGTATTCATAATTTTAAAAATAATAAAGTAATTTTCATTTGCAGAAATATCCACTTGTCTTAAAATAGAAAAGATTTTCTAAAACTGCTTCTGATTAGCATCGCTTTTGCAGAAACGAACTTTGTGACTGATAAAAAAAATGTCTTTAACTTGCCGTAAACTTCAGTTTTAATTCAAATAAGATTGTTGTTGCTTGGTTGTAATTATTTTTGTGCTTATATCCAATTGTCATGGGAACACATCTCAGCTTCCTGTCCTATCTCTCCAGGACAGATGTTAGTGTTTGTTGGAGAGACAAAACCCGCTGCCGTCACATTAATCCAACTAATCTTATGGATAGGCAGCAAGGGATCTTTTATATGCACTATCCCACAGACAAGATAGCATATACCACTGCATTTGATAGACCAGTTGTGGACCACTGGTCGGTTAATAGCTATACATCTACCAACTGAGCCTTGCGGAGCACTCACTCTAATACGGAGCCGATACTGGGATTAAAAATTCCATGCCTCGACTGAGATTTGATCCTAATACATAATAGTCCCAGAGCCCAGAGTGTTTTATTTAATTGTTTGAGGAAGAAAGGTCTGATGGTTGTTTCTAGGGTAGAAATGTCTGTTGAATTCAAAAATCCATTTCTTAAAACGATCTGCCTGGGGCGTTTTTCACAAATTGAACTCAAAGTAGGGTACTCTCATGTGCTATTTTTCCCGATTTGCATCTGTGTAAATCAACATTATACGTTATTGCATTTATTTATAAACAAAATATTAGTTTTAACACGAGATTTTGGCTTTATTTTATGAATTAGACCATCCTAAATACTTCTAAATCCAGCAGTATTAAATTATGGGTAGAACAATCTTTGAAAAACTATATTTTTATATTTATAACAGCCGCGAGTCCAATAGCTTAAACACTGCACAATTTGTATTTATATCCTTCAGTAGCATGTAGACATGCTGTAAATGAAGTGCAGAATACAGGAGCAGGCAGGCGGAGCACGATATGATGTTCAGATCGTTCCTTCCAAAAATACTACATCCGCTTAGCCTCTTTTTGTGACAAACGTCCGGGCAAGTGAGGTGTGATATTTTGCTTGTTTTTAATCGAGCTACATCGTCATGTCAGTAGCAAAAATTAAAAAACCTTTTTCCTGAATTGAAGTTTGATTATTGTTATTTAAATAGCCACAATTATTTTTCCTATTTGATTCATATTATTTGCAATAAAAGTCTTGGTTGTGGTGTTGGGTATTCTAACATAAGTTTTAACAATATACAGTAAACCTCGCGTATAACGTACCAGTAGGGACCAGAGTTTTTTTTCCATTATGTATGAAATCCGTATTACGCGTATATCTTACTTTGTCCGTTATACGTATGTACCGTACTTTGTATGTTACACATAAACCGTACTTTATCACTATATGTACACTGTTCGATATACACGTAAATGTGACACTTTCAGATGTACAACTGCATGCCTACATCATGTTCCATCTTGGTTATTATGTATTCAGATCATTCATTGACAGAACTACATGTATTCCAAACTTCATGCATGCCATGGAACAGCGCGCGTAGTCACCTCACGCATCGGACGTCTAGTGCAACCGTCTGCTATGCTGCATGCCAAATTATCATACATGTACATTGTATTTTAAATTCGTGAGCGTACCAGCCCCGACTGAAAACTGAAAGAACAAGACTGGACAAAGTTCAATGATGTTAAAAAATGCTTTATTTTGATTTTTATGTAGAATAACATACTATACAATACGTTTTTTCCACATTCTCGTCAATTTTCACGAAGGTACACGTCAGCCAGGAGGAGTACATTATAGACGAAAGGATTTTAAAGGAAATGCATTACACTGGGACCGGGGATTTGGGTACGATATACGCAAATGTCAGATATACAGAGGCCGTTATATGCGAGGTTTTTTATTGGAATTACCGTTAGACGGGACTTGGAGTTTCAGTATGGTATAAGCGATTGTCCGGTTTATCCAAGGACATTATACGCGAGGTTTACTGTACACACATTTTTACCTGTAGGGGTAGGAATTCCAAATCTTCCAGCAAATATTATATCTATTATTCTTACACTAAATTATCCCGCTAAAGGTGGAGGATACCACCCCCAATGGTTATGGTGTATCTGACAGATGTATCATCAAAATGCTTCTTTCAGCTAAAGCCTAAACAGCAAACATGGTTTCGATTTTGTAGCCAAATCTATTATAATTACCCTTTTTGAGACGATTACTCTATCTATTTCGCTTTTGCAATCATCTTTCACTATTGTGAAGAACAGAAGTGAAAACTTCGGTATGCAAATACAGTTGTTTAGGCAGTTCCGGGTCTTGGGTAGTTCCGGAACAAAATGCTTTTTCAGCTTGTATACATGTTGAAAAGTAATTTATTCACCAAGGGTAATTGATAGATTATATTTGGCTGCCTTGTTGACTGTAACTATGAGATGCATTTTGAACCCAAGAGTGTTAGATATCCAATAAAAAATAGTGGGCTGTGATTGCCACCTCGGCCAACATTTGTTGATATATGGGATGTTGCATTGTTTCACATGACGCAGGAATTCTGCATATTTGATGCAATATTTTGCTAAAATACTCCTAAATAAAATATGTGGGCGTCATGGTTTATGAAAAATATTTCTGCCATCAAACGTTTTTAATGTTTTTTTATGACATGAAAAAACAATGGATACAAATGTATCAGTATTATAAAGGTACAATAGTGGATGATGGATATAATATATGCATGTAATATAAACAAGACCGTTTATTCAGTTAATTATGTTATTGAAATAATAATATGCTTGACTCCCAAAAAAACTCAGTCATGATGACTCGCATTTTCCAAATGCTAGGTGGAACCCTGATGTTGTTTATGTGGGTATGTATTTAACAAGTGTAAACAACCAAGTTCTGTCAATGTAACTTAATCAACAAATAAAAAATATATGCTATTTTGACAAACCTTGAAATCATTTATTACTATTAACACTTCCATTTCATTCACTTTCTAAGGCTTGTCTTTCTATAGTTGACTGATGATGTATGAACAAAATTCTTATCATAGTTTTATTATTATTTTGTACATTAATATGTGTAATTTTTGTTTCAGCCATGGGCAAGTTTATGAAATCTGGGAAGGTGGTCCTGGTTTTAGGTGGCCGATTTGCTGGACGTAAGGCTGTGATTGTCAAGGTAGTGTATTAATATCTATTTGTGAGCGGGATGTAGCTCAAACGGTAGAGTATCCACCTGTGAACCGGTCGATCGTTTGTGATCTATCCTCAGTGGACCCATATGCAGTTTGGGCTATTTTCCATTCCAACCAATGATCCACAACTGGTTCATCAAAGGCTGTGGTATGTGCTGTCCTGTCTGTGGGATGGTGCATATAAAAGACCCCTTGTTGCTTATTG